>WAAE01003263.1:240483-294265 GCA_013400495.1 Nicator chloris
AAAAACAAAAAACCAAACCAAAAAAACCCCAAAAAACTCAGAACAAAGGGAGAACCAGGTAGAAATAATGCATCTGTTTTCTTTCCATCTTCTGTCTTTTCATTTCACCCATGCAAGATTTTTTCCTAAATGGTTTTCTTTATAATGGTAATACCCTTTTTGCAAGACTTTTAGCACATTCCCAGCTCTAAGCTGATGAAGCCAGTCAGAAATGATTTGCCTAAAGTCAGAGATACTGTTTTTGAACTAGTGCCACCATCTATTTGTAAAGTGATGTGGAAAATGTCACAATAACTTTAAAGACATTTTTTTCTCTCAAATCCTGTAGGATGATTAAATAGGACTTATTTTGTAAAAGTGGTCAGAAGGTACTATTTCTTCTCAAGATTAACTTTTCAAGGTCTCTGTTTTCTCACAGAAAGAGATACAGCATTCCTTTAATCTGAGCTGTAGATATATACATTTTCTCCTTTGAACAGGAAAACAACAGGGAACCAGTGAAAGTGTCAAATTCCTCCGGAATCTCCTCCTGCAAATAGAAAGGTGCCTACTGTCCCTGAAACAGTTTGAATAGGGAGAATTTTGCTCCAGTGGATCATAAATGCAAGCCAGTGATTTTTGTTCACAGATTTCTGTTTTATACATGCACATTTTCTGTTGAAATCACAGGATTAGGCCATAAAGATCTCATTCTCTCTGGTTCTGAAAGGGTTAAAAAGGAGAACAGAGGGAGGGTTCTGTGGAGTGTATTATAGATAATTAACTGTAAAAACAACTCTGTCAAGGACTATCAGGAGCTTGTAGTCAAATTTTCCAAGGGAAAAAGTCAGTGATAGAAGACACCGTATATAAGCTAAATATGAACTTGGTGATGTGATCTCTTCATGTGTAGGAAGAGTAAATTGAATTAGACACCTATAAACATGATTCCAAAGCCACAAAAATGGTCACAAAGGCCATTCAGGTCTGTCATACTTTCTGTAAAACTCCTGTGATCAGGGAGCAATTCTGCTGTGAGCAAATCAAAATGCAAAAACCAAAAACCCTTTTACTAAATAAATTCACACAGCAATGACTACTCCAAACACAAACAACACTACCTGTTGAGACCTCCCAGTGCTCAGTGTTTATCACAATGCAGAAAGTAGAAGTTTGTAAAAAAAGGACAGAGGACCTTGATGACATTTGTCAAGTAAGCCTTTTCATGTCTGTTACTGCATTTTATTTGTAATTTATGACCATGTTTTACTGGGATAGTTGAAAGGATCCCAACTGAGCTCAAGCCTCAGTGTGCTGCAGCCTAACCCAACACACAAAATGGGTGAGGACTGCTTGAAGATCCCACCTACCTGAAGGAGCTCTTGCTGGGCTCTGGCTCAGTTGGTAACATTTTTGTGTGCTCTTGCTGTTCCAAGTGTTCAGTGCACAATCATTTTGAATATGGTAAGAAAGTAAATAGTCAAGACAGGCAATCATGTTCTAAACAAATAGGACAAATAAGAAAAACATCAGAAGAGAAAGGAAAAAACAGAGAAATAAAAGGATTTGTCCAGTATCACAGTAACAGGCAAAAGTTGAAGTAAAAATCCCTTTCCCTTCTCTGTGAATCAGTTCAGAGCATCACCAGAGTCCTGGGCAGATATAGCAGAAACTCCACATGGCACACATTTCTTTCTCTTTTTTATGTCTGTTTTCTTAAAAACTCCTGTGCCTGGGTGCTTCAGGGTTTGCAGGGGTTATTCTGTCACTGACACATAGTCAGGACAGTGGCTCAAGAAAGGCTGCACACAGAAAGGTAAATGAAGGTGGCAGACAGTGCTCTGCTCTGTCTTTTCTGTTGAAGTACAGAGATCCTTTAGGTCCCAAATAAAAGCTCTTTAAAGCAATGAAAACTTGTTTTAATTAAAATCTTGAAATTTGGGCTGATTAGAGGATGTGTGGAGGAACTGAAAAGATCAAGGACAATATTCATCTGTAGTGCAACTTCATTGAAACTCAAGGAAATTTACTAAGGGTAAATTGGACCCCAAACATTTGCATGTGGAAACATTAGGTATCTTTCACTTTTTGCTTGATAAAAACCATTCAGTGAATTGTAAAACCTTTTATTTTAACAAGCCTGAAATAAACAGCATCAGTACCTTTCTCTTGCTACTCTGCAGCTCTACTCAGAGTTTCTCAAAATCTTCAGAGATGCATTAGGTGCTTTTGCTACCTCTTTGTTCTCTTATGGGAAAATAATTATGGTACAATTTCTTCTCATTCACATTTTAAATCCTGATTGGAGACATGCAATCTGGCCTTCAAATAAAATATATAATTTTGTGCATCACGTTCAACTTTCTAAATTACAGCAAATTGTTCAATTTTTATTTTGTGAACTTGCAGTTACAGCAATCAGCTTACCTGCTCTTCACCTCAACATATGTTATACTGCCCTAAGCAATGAATGTCACTTTAATCAAAAGTCTTGGAGAAATCTTCTGATCTAATAGAATACTTCAGAAAACCTGTTGCCTCAAGAAACCACTACGAATTCAGACTTTCTTTTAGGACTACTCCAAACTAGGTTAAAACTGAGATTGTAACTGTTTGGTTTTTTTGGTTTGGTTTTTTTTTTTAGATCATGATGACATGGACCCTCAAAAACACTAGTACTGTCCCAATGAAAAAAAAAAGGAAAACAGTGTTAAGATTGATGTATGATCATTCATTTCAGACTCTGTATAAGGAGATCTGAATCTAAATCAATGCAATTAAAACATAATCAGAATTAGTTAATAATTAGTACATCTGGTAATAGGGGGTTTCTCAGGTCTCTGTTCTGGAAGCAGCAGAAGGAAAAAGACAGCACATTGGAACAAGACCTCAAGCCTTCACTGTCCAAACAGGAGCTCACTCTCCACAGCTAGCAGGAGCTGTGCCATACTGAATGAAGAGTTTATTACTCAGAAAGGTAAATTCAAAGAAAGCAAAAACAAACAAACAAAAAAAACAAACAAAAAAAAAAAAAAACAAAAAAAAAAAACAAACCCAAAAAAAAAAAAACCCCACAACAACAAAAAACAACAAAAAATGCAACAGTTTTTTTTGTATTACATGGAGAGTAAGTTGGAGCATGGGAGGTTAGACCAAGTGAACAAATGATTGGTTATGGCAAAGCTAGGTCAGTATATAGAAGAAAGAGAAACAGTGTGGTAAACTCCTCTGAAAACTTTGGAGAATCCAGGTTGTGGGTACAAATCATGAGTTCTTTAAGCCATGTAGATTTTATGTGTTTTCCTCTCTTTTTTGCCTTTAAAATATCTACAAAGTTAAATGTAACAGTATTTTAAAACAAGGTGGAAGCTGCAGTGTGAAGCACTGAGGACCATATTTTCTGCGGACACAATTTGGCTGAAACCAGATATTCATCAGCCAGTAGATGTTGTTGCTCTGAAAGTCAGGGAACACCAAAGTTAGGCTGAATGTCAGGCCTTGTGGCAGTATTTTTGCAATACAGAAAGCACACTTATTTTCATCTCAAACAGCTTGAGTAAGCTGTTGAGGAATTTGAAAGGATTCCCTCAACAGTACTTTCCAGCTCCCAAGATAGCCAGAGAATATCTCATGATAATGCAAGTCACCAGTGTGCATGTGCTTAAGTGAGTACAACATGAAAGGATGAAAAGAGATTTAGGCTATCTAAGAAGAATGCACTGAGAAAATAATCTGGTTTTCTACAGGCATATACATATGTGCCCTTCAGTATCTAACTGCAGCTAATTCATATCTCCATTTCATGGAGTGATGTCATTGCCTTTAAGTCAGTGACCTTAAGATCAGAAAAATCCACATGTTGCAGATACATAAAACATGTCTTTGTAATAACAGCTTTTTAGAAATGGGAAACTGGTAGAAATTCAATGATTAAAACAAATGTTTAGGGGTTTAGACAGTGTTCACTGGTATTTGTAGGAACCAGTACAAACTTTACTTCCTCCCATTGTTATATTCCTTTGTTTGTATTTGATATTTGGAGATTTTCGTTTGGTTGTTTTGGGTTTTTTTTGTATTACATGTTCATCCCTTAGAAAAAATACCACCAGTAAAAGCTACTAAGGCCTTCTAAAATATCAAGGGTTTTACTGTTGTTGCATTCAGTTTTTACTGTATATAACAGTTTGTCTTGAACTACGTCCATCCTGCTACCCAAAACTATACCTCTACACTCACTTGAGGGGCTGAAAGCAAAAACTTTCAATACCAGAACAGTGTTAACTGTGGAGCTTGAGGCAGCACAAGCCTCTTGCACTTCCTCTGTCAATGGGAAATGGAAATCTGAAGCAGAAAGGCCCATTTTCGAGCACAAGCTCCTGCTGTGCTGTGCACTTCACCTACACCCAGGAATTGATGCTCCCTGTCCCAAGGAAAATACAAAGGACGTGGGCAGGTGAAAACCTGGATTCTACTACAAAAGCACTCCACTGAGAAAGTGAAAAGCCCCTCCTGGCCATAATGTGCATGACAGAGAAAGAATGAATGCATGCTCTGAAAACACGAAGGGCTGGCTAGGGCCTTGCCATTTGACTGGTGGTGAAAGTCTAATCCTATTGCTGAGAATGGAAAGAAGGATGGAAATGGGCTGTGAAGGACCCTGAAAGCTCAGACAGTTGCCCATGATTTACATGATAAAGGTGTGCCAGGAGACTTTACCTCCAGGGTTTGTGCAGAACTGTCTCTCTGTTCCAGTTTAAGAACTGTGCTTTGTGTCTGTGGAAAAAAAAAATACAGGACTCAGATATCATGGTTGTACTGCCTTTTCCTAATTTTAGCTGTTTTTATTAATTTCTTATGCCAGCTGCAAATATTTTATAAAATCTATTACAAAAAAATATTAAAATTTTCCTGGAAAACCCAACTCCAAGAATTTCCATTGTTAATTAAAATGTCATCTTTCTAACAATTAATTAAACAGTTTCAAGAAAGAATGTAGAGGAGAGCAGATCTCTTGTGACTAATTTTTTAACAGCAGTTTAAACCACCTAGGGCAAAATCAGGTGAGTTTCTCAGTGAAGAACACCTGGGTTATTTAGTATAGCAAGTAAAACTCTTGTCATCAGTGAAAATTCTCATTTGTAAGGATATATCTAGACCTTTATGATTCCTTCTCAAAATTTTTTGCCCTGTCTGGTGTAAAATCAGTTTTCTTCATTCGTGATCATCTCTGATCTTATCCCTCATCTCTGTGAGCCTGAACATAATTAGAAGAACGGATTCCTTCATGTCATTCAATAATATATGTAATTTAATTGCACTCCCACTTGCCTTCCTTTTTATTTTGAATTTATATCTACAGCAGCTAGCTAGCAGTATATGTTTCTCATCTCTGTTCTTTCAATACCCAGGCACCTACTGCCAACAGATTAATGTTTTGTCTCTATGAAATAGCCCACAGTAGAAATCAGTAGCTAACACGGTAGCAGATGTATAGGGTTTTTTTCAAGAGCACGATAATGTGGTGTTATTGTTTGTGTTTGGCACTCAGGAAAAATCTTCCATATTTTTATATTCTCAAATCCTTAACAATCTATGTAATTAAGGGAATCACTGTTGGTAATTAACAATTAGCATTCTGAAATTCACAAAATTCAAACATCTTAATCCTAAACCAAAAATATATTCCGTCTGAACAGGGAATTTTCCAGTCTAAATAGTAATTTCATTCTCTCTGAAGACTGGAACAGGTACTGTTCTCACTTCCAGATGAGGAGTAACTCATGAACTCACTTAGTGTTTGGCAAGATACTGGCCCCAGCTTCTCCTGTTACCAATGCAACTTTCCACGTGCATTCTTAGTCTGATGGGATTTTTGCACGTTGGGAACTTGGAAAATTACTTTTTATGTTCATCCTTCATCCCTGAAATATCTAGATTCATAGTTTCTTACTCCTCCTGACAGCTGGTTTAATATTTTGTAATTAATTAGTATTTTCATTAATTGTTCATATCAATTTTTTAAATTATTTTTTTATTCTCAAAGCAAAAATGAGATCTCAGAAACAGAACGAAGGCACAAACATATTTCTTTTGAAGTTTTAAATTTTTATGTATTTTGCTGTACAAACAAAACTTCAGCAGGTAGTTTAGTGCAGCAATGTAAGCATCTGACTTTGCTATAAAATTCCTTGGGTAGAAAACAACCAACCAACCAACCAACCAACCAACCAACCAACCAACCAACCAACCAACCAATCAACCAACCAACCAACCAATCAACCAACCAATCAACCAACCAACCACCAGGGTTTCTATTTGCACAAATTTTTTCCCTGGGAAGGCTAGTAGGAGTTCTGCCTATAGAACATCAAATAAAATCTGCCAATTTCCAAGTCATTGCTTGACAGTTGTGGGGAAGTCTTAGGGAATTTTTGAAACAGCAATAGATTCTTGACATTTAACATTTTTAAGGCTCTTCTACCTCAGTTTCCTAGAAAGACAAAAGAGAGAAACAGAGAGGTACACCTTAAATTTAACAAGGTGAATATCATTTGCTTTCCTTGATAACCAAAGGTGAGTGAGAGGCCACTGTTGAAGTGCTTCTCCCAGAAAATCACCATAATCTGGAATCACTCTTTGGAACAGTTTTTGTATTTATGACTTAGAAAATCTTGGTAACTGGCCTCCTTTTAAAGTGTCTTTTTATAATTAAACTGCTGTGGTGAGAAATCCCATGTTTTGCTCCTCCCTGTTTTTTAGTGAGCTTTCATTTTTATAAAAACATACTTTTTGCTCAGATACTCTAAATTATGATTTAAAGGGCAGGAGAAGACACACAGGAATTCTTCTGGTTTGAATTTCACTACACATTGCAATCCATATGTATAAATATTTTTATTCTATTTTGTGCTTGTAACCAGTGACAGAAAATCCCAGTATAATAGCTGTAATCTTGAGTCTTAACTGGTTTTCAGTGCCTTAAGCCAGGAGATTTTTTTTCCCCTAAATTTAATAGTGCTTCACTGGTGCTGAGCCAATATTAATTATATCAAGAGCAAATTAGTGGTCTGTCAAAGTAATAGAGATAAAATTATCCCTTTTTTTTTTACCAATGGACAAACCAGATGGTCCCCAAAAACTCCTATATCAGCGTCTCTGCTGGTCACTGAGAATAACCACATTAGTGAAATTTTGTCAAAATATCCAGTTTAAGATGTCTCCTAGGAACAGCTGATGAGTTGTGACTGAACTGTTTGTTTCACTCTTGAAGGACAGCATTTATAATTCCCTTTTAACATCGCTTTATCCTAATTGTATCATATTATCACATTAATCACATTTTATCACCATTTTTCAGTCATCATTTTGCAATGCTCCCAGCCCAAGTCACAGCTCACACGGATCCCAGAGGTCTCTAAGAGATTTCAATGTGGAGGCCTGAAACTTGCCCAGACCCTTTCTGATCTTAGGCCAGAACCAGGGGCCTCACTTTTTCCTGGACAAATTAGAACATGAGGAGATGAGATTTAATCCTGAGATGGATTTGGGGTTGAGAAGAGTCAATGCCTGAGGGAAAGGGCTTGGGAGAGTCTTTAATATTCTATATTATTTAATAAAGCTGGACAAAATATGTTCCTAACTATAACATTATCTAAAATGCTTCAAAATTAGAGGGGAAAAAAAGTATGTGAACAAATTGTTTGAAAAAATAAACAAAATGAAATGAAAAGATTTTTCATCCTTTTTAATTAGTTAAAATATGTGTATTTTTACCTGTTTGATTTTCCATTTTTTTTTTGGAAAAAAGATAAATCTAGACACAGTACACATAATTTTGTCTTGAAATCTTCCATTTTAATGTGTGAGACTCAGATAATTTAAAAGCTTTGTTTATAAAATTTGTATTTGCAAGTATTAAAATTGCCAAATTTTGCCTTCAATCATCCACTAAAGTGACTTTTTCCAGCAGGAAAACATGCAAATAAAATTTCTGAATTTCACAGTGTAAGAGCCCGAATGAGAGGTATGGGACTCCAGGCAGCTCTGATTAAAGGTCTCTTTATTGTATCTTGAGTCGTGGGTGCAGAGCCAGACCTAGAAGCTGTCAGCATCAGCTCTGCGTTCACCTGGAGACCCCTTGGTGTTGGTTACAAAGCATTATATGTTTTCTTTACTGAATATCTTAATACGTAACAACCAATCAGTACAAAACAGGATACTTTTACCATTAGCGTATAGCCTACCACAGTCCTTAAATTTTTATATTATGTTAGTAACTATCCAATCACAAGAGTTAGAAGGTTGTAGTTTAAGCTTAAAGTTGTTTCTTCTGTTCTGCTGTGGAAGAGCTTTAAACTTGATGAAAGATATGTCTTATATTTGCCTAGGTTATTCTTGAGACTCATTTACTTGGTAAAAAAAAGTCCTGTTGGTAGACTGACAAACTTATTGTTTTCAATTATCTATCTTATTCTCACCTTTATCTTTTCAGTTATCCAGCAAACAGCTTAGTTCAACCTTTGTCCTCAGCAACTGCTCTGTTCTATATATCAAAACTTGTTTTCATTTCTATTTCCTATTAAATTCTCATCTTCCCCAACACACAGAAGTGGCAGAGAAGCTACCAGCTATGGAAAAGTAGCAGACAGGAAAGTGCCCACCTCTCGATGCCTTTCCAGGTTCCTGGAAAACTCCGCTGACTGTACTGAGACTCCTCTGCCTGCAGGAGATTGTTCTGCAGGGCACAGAGGGAGGTGCTGTGGGAGGACGAGTTCCCCAGGACACTGCGGAGTGATGTCGCACCACCCTCCAAAGGGTTCAGTGCATGGCTCATAGCCCAGCTGAGGGCAGAGAGAGCAGAGAGAGCAGAGAGGGCAGAGAGAGCAGAGAGAGCAGAGAGAGCAGAGAGGGCAGAGAGAGCAGAGTTCTCTCCCCCCTCACCCCTGCAGGCACGCTGGAGCACCGCGGCTCAGGAAGGACCACAGCAGGATGCTCACAGCCTCTTCAGTATCCAGGCTTAGGGGCAGATAGGAGGCTCCTCACCTCTCTGCTGCCCCTTTGTCCCTCAGCAGAAACCAGGATTTGCCTTTTTTAATGCTGCATACTGAACAATAGCCAAGAATCTGTACACATAATCTCACCCATAATCTCTGTATTCTCTCTTCATTTGTGCTTGCTTCTGTTGAGGATCATCTTCATTTGCTGTAGCAAGCACAGAGTAAGACATTTCTGTAATTTCAATTCCATAAAAGAAATAGAACGCAGCAGAAAGTCCATTTCCATGAGAAAACTCTATTTTTCCACTAAATTAAATTGTTTTGTTTTCAGATTTAAACCTTACATGCTGGCACAACCTAAAATCCTAAGATGAAAGCTGCTCTGTAAGAGGTAAGTGTTATTCTTATTGGTTATATAATTATCTAGAAACACACCACCACAAAGTCCTCAAGGTTTAACCTGTGCCACATCAGATCTTTATTACTATTGCAGTCACTCTGTGGCACAGACAGACTGAGTAAGCATTTAATCAGAAAATGATATCTAGTTTCACAGCAGGGTGGGTTTGTGAGTGTGCATGCAAGCGTGAAAGTTTTTTCATTTGACTTAAGGGGGCCAAATGTTGCTCTTGGATATGTACATGCTGCTCCTACTAACATCTGCATTTTTGCATATATATAACATTTCTCTCAAGGGCTCCAAAGGGAATGGTTTTCAAGTCCTAAATGCTTAAATTATTATGTCTATTATAAGCAGTTATTTAAAAATACTGCCTTCTAAGCCTCAAAGCCATCTACTGTATAAGCTGTTGAAACAATAAGGGTTTAGAAAACAAAAAATCTTAAAAAGAGAAGTGTAACTGAGAATTTACGTACCTTGCTCAAGATCTTACCCAATCTAGGATCAAACCCCACAACTAATACTAGTTTTTCTGTAGAAGGAGCCATTCTGGAATGGCCAGACCTGACTAACTCGCTATATGATTTCTCATATTTTAGAGAAATCCTAATTTATTCAGCATTTGCTTACTTTATTTTAGATTTATTTGCAAAATATGTCCTTGTTCTAAATTAAATGCATCAGTTCACAGTGTTGCAAGAAGAGCTGTTCCTCTTTAAACCACTGTGTCAGAGTCTGAAATTATTTCTATCCATAGATATTCCGGTTAATGAAATCAGCAGAATTGCAATGAATTTGGATGACTCTGTAGTGGCCCCATGGCCTCAGAGTTACTTTAACTTCTTGCTCCATCAAAATCTGCTGCCATTTATTTTTATGTCCATTAACATTTCCAATTAAAACCTCGGTGCTACTTTGGCATATGTAAATGAGCCTGCTGTCCACACGGAGTCTGCCTGCGCAGGGACAGGAGTCTGGGCGCGGATGGCCGGGCTTGGCTGCACATCAGCGAGGGGCTGAACCCTGTGCACAGGGGCTTGACCTTCCTGCAGCTCGGGGGCCCTACCACGTTTGGGATGAGCCCCAATGTGAGCAGTAAGTGAAGGTGACAGCGAAGTCATTGGACTCTGCACTGGGAGCAGCCCTTCCAGGTGAGAAGTGACCAGTCAGTGACTCTGAGCTGGCATCTGACGCCTCCCAGGCCCATGGTTGGAGAGAGGACCCATTCCGAGAAAAGGCAGAATTGACAGACCTCAGACTAAACAAGAAAGTTTTCTTTTAGACTACGTAAAACTGCTACAGTTTGTTATCATATCAAAGCTAATAATGTTTAAAGGAGGGAAAGGCAAGGTATATGCCTCTCTGGGATCACAGGGTAAAACAGGAAAACAGGCAGGCAGTGATAAGCAAAGACACAGAAGTAGGACCTTTAGGTGTGGGAGGATTGATTATTTTGATTTTTGCTGTTGTGAGTGGAAGCTAATTACAAGTCCTTTTTCTTTCCATGGTTATTATCTTCAGTCCATCAGTAGTTATCATCTTTCTATCAAGACCTAAAGCAATTTCTAAAGAAATGTGAAGAAAAACCAGCTGTTGAATCAGTTGCTATCTGTTCTAGTTTTAGGTTTTGGACAGCAAAACATTTTTTTTTCCTAAACATGAACAGCCAGGCATATAGATGATTCCTTCACACAGGACTCAGTCCTGTGAATCATTCTGCTGTTATAGGATAAAGCTGGGCAGCCAGCAACCTAGTCTTTACTTGATATGGGGAAAGTAGTAAATAGGTAGGTAAAAAACTCTTAAGACAACTGGAAGTGTTTTTGGGACAATTGCAGCAAGTGTCTCAAAGTGCAGTGAAGGGATTGACTGAAGGGGAACTACCCAGAGACTTCATCAGTTCCAGAATAAATGACAGGACTCTCCAGAGCAGCCAGAGCAGCCTAGTTTGACTCATCAAAGTGACAGTGTGAACCCAGGAGTGCAGTGCTGGAGAAAGTGTACCCATTCTGGTTCTGTGATGGAGAAAGGCTTGCAGAGAACAGGTGGGTTCAGAAAAGTGTCTCTTCTTTGTAACTTTTGCCTTGAGAAAAGGAAGAAGCCTGAATCAGAGCTGAGGCTTGTAGAGTAGAGGTTCTTATATCAATTAGTAGAGTTTAGTTTATTATCATTTTCTACCCAAATATGCAAATTTACTTTGGTTGGATAAGCACTTGAAGAAGTCCGTTTGGGACTTCACAATTCTGCAGTGAATTTCTGATATGTGTTGTCAAAAAAGAGTCACTTCAACTTTATAAGGAAAGAGGGTTTTTTTATGTTATGCCCGGCATGAAATTCAGTGAAATGATGCTGCATTTAGTGAAGTTGTCAGTAAGGAAAATGGTATCATTGATACAAGAGCAAAACCAAGAACTGGAGTAAATGAGCATTAGTAACACTCTCCAATCACCAAAAAACAGACACGAAGAAATCCAATTTGTACAGTCAGAAAAAAAAGAAAAAGACAAATACAAATACTGAGTCCACATATAGAGGTAATCCTGGGGATAAATAAGAGAAAACAATATCAAAAATCTCTAATGGAAATAAAAATGGAAAGAGGAAAAATACATCCTACTGCTACAAGCATTGGAAGAAAAGAGATGATTATTTAATGCTGTTTTGTTGTTTGTCAACACATACCAGAAAAAAAGGCACAGAAGAGGAAAGATCTTTTGGTTGCAGGGTGAATAAGGGTGCCACATATACGTCATGTCATAGACCAGGATTTCATCATTAGGAAAAGGAATATTTGGATGTTTTTGACCTAGAGCTGGAGCTAAAGGAAAATAGGAAGCTGAGCAGAAATGGGCAGATAAATATTGTGATGAGACATCATAATCCCTGACCTGTAAAAATAGCTCCTTTGGCACCACTGAATCAGCAGCCAAGCATGGGTAAAAAAATCTCTAAACAAACTGAGCATTTGAGCTGCCTCCAAACAATCAGAAATACTCTGAGAAAATACTCAGTACAAGGGACTCCTGCTTTTAACTGAACTTTATATTTTAGTATCTATCTGCTATAAAGGTCTAGTTCCTTTATCCATGTCAAAAGTAATTTTTGATTCATGATGTCAGGATGAACAGGATGGGCCATTTAACCCTGCTAACATTGGTAATGCCTTTGATCAGGTATTGTTTGGTTTGGAAGCTCATCCCCAAAAAAGATCTGTAGTGGCCTAAATAGGACACTAAGAGGATATTTCAGCATTAAGGTGGTAATGCAAAGTTATTTAGAATGCAGAGTTAGTGTATCCTGGAAGTTAAATGATGTCTTTGGGTTCCTAATCAGGCAGTAGCCAAATTTCACCATGAGCCTCTCCCAGTGTTGCCTGCCTGGTGCCTGTACTACCACGCAGTGGTGGTGGTTCACAAAAGTCAGGAGCAGTCCTCTCCCAGCTCTCACAGGCTGCCTGCCCCAGAGCAGAGGTAAAAACTGTGTTCTGTGCCATGAAGTATCTGGGCCAAATTGTCCTCTGCAAAACAACCCAGGCACCCAGAAGCCTCAGCAACTTGTACAGAAATAAAGAGCAGGATTCATTTTTTATGTAACCTTTAGGATCCAAATATGTTGTACTTACCACTGATTCCCTTTCTGAAAGAAGACTTAGAAAGTAATTTAAAAAGTACTACTTGATTAAAAAACGTTTGCTTTACATTTTCTATGGGATGAAAACAACGGGTGCCTTCATTTCATAGGTGCCTTCCTTGGAAGCCTTTCCCACCTACCAATTCCATACAAACAGTGATATAGCCTGGAAGGTTCAGAGACTCCAGAACACGCATGTGAGAGAGCAAACTGTAAATGAGGCACCATCCTCAAGCTTCACTGTCCAGGCATGAAGGCCTGAGTGCTAGAAATGAAGCCTCAGAGCAACACTGATGTGAAGTCATCAGTCCAAAACACTTGCTAGTGCAAGTGTGACCTGGGAAAATTTAAGGCAGAAAGGAGCTGCCAAGTGTGGTCTTTGGGACAGAGCAACTCCATCGGTTCCCCTTCAGAGGAGAGGTGCAGAGTGGGATTTGCCATCAGACAGCACCAGGGAAAAGCCTCTGCTGGCTGCACCTGAGTGAGCTCAACTTCAGTCTGGGAAGCTCCAGTGCTGCAAGAAGAGGATGAGAAAGCAGCTGAAAAAGTCACTGCCAGTGATAAATATACAGAGCAGAGACCTATTGAAGCACAGTATTAGGTGCAAACAAACCTCCTCCACATGCCAGCATCTGGCTGCATCGCTTTTGGGAGACTTGGGGTGATACAACAAGGTAAAGAGCTGGGTTGCTTCAAGGTTTCCAAGAGTGCATGTTAAAGGGATTAGACCCTGAATTATTTTTTGTGTCATATGTTTTATTTAGTCAAACAGATTAACAAAAGGATCCCAAAGAAAGTGTCATATCATAGAAGGAAATGCAAAAAGTTTCAAATATGAACAGTCTGTATATTTTACATAGAAATCTGTGTTTTCCTCCAGTGTCTCAGAGATACTGGAGTGAAGACAGGTATCTTTTCAAAATCCACCTGAATCTTCTTAACAACACAGCAAAATATCTTGTTTTCTACACTTTATACTTCAGTATATTAATCCCTGAAATTCAAGCTGCAATTCAGTTTTTAAAAGCCTGATGCAATTGAGATGTAAAATTAATTACTTCGTAAAATAGTCCCAGTGTTATCCTTCATTCCAGGTTTGGGACAGCAGTTACATGGCATTCACCCATTCTCTTTGCATTTATGGCATCCTCACTCTAGAGCAAGAACTGCAAGAAAGTGCTTCAGGTGATTCTAAAAAAGTTGTACTGCAGTGTGTTTGAAAGAACTTCAAATTGGGGAAAAATAATGAGATTTTGTGCTCTGTCTCTTCATCTTCTGACACAAGCAGAGGATATTTAATTATAAGATAAATACACCCTTTACAATAAAATGTTAAGATACAACTGTAAATTTGGATAAATAAAAACAAGAGGTATAAATGAATGTTCCATAAAAGAATAAAATGTGTGTGCGCATTCTGCTACATCCTGTAACATGCTCCAGCCACATGGTAACATTGCCCTAAGCCATCCCTGCTGTTGAGTAAGCAAAGAAATTTTCCAGGTAATCCTATAAGATGTAGCTACTATACTTGGTTGAAAATGTTATATATTTTCTCTGAATTGTTGGAATAGACTAAAAAGTAGGTATCTTTCAATTTTCAAGTATCCTTTTGTCTCTTTTTTTTTTGTATTTTATTTTTTAAAAAGTATTTTGTGGGGGAAAAATACATTTTTTCAATGATTCCTCTATGTATTTTATTGTTGCTTGAGCAAGAGAATGCAAAAACAACTGCAGAAGGGTTTTTTTTAACACTTCCAATTAATTTTTGTTTAAAAATAGCAATTCAGGTAGATCAATTTTTTTTCCTGTTTTTTCAAACTTTTTTTTTTCCAAAACTAAATCCAGACATTTCTGTTTTCTACAAAACAAACCATTTCATACAAAAACCTTGCATATAAATACCTTTTGGTGAAAAATATTCTAATCAGTGCACCCAAAGTACATTGCTTGTACTACATCTTTACAACACACATGAAAGCTGTTTAAATCTTGAACACAGGATATTTCAAGGACATGTGATCCCTGTAATCATTCCAAAATAATACAATGACAGTTGTCATTCTGAAACAAGCTGAAAGATCTCCTAAAAAAAAAAAAAAACAAAACAACAAAAACCCCACAACCTCTAGTAGCCTTTCCTTGGTCACAAGGAGCATATGAGAGTTTATTATGAGATATTATGAGAAACATCCTTAAGAGCACCAGATATTATAGAACAAAATCTTTATAACTTGACATTGATAGCAGTGACTGTGTTTTATGCAACCTGTCTGAGAATACATAGAGAATCAGAGTTTGAGAAAGGGTTGAAATAACCACAGGAGCAGTTTTCAGAGAAGTATCCATGAAGATTCATGTTACATACATGGATATTTGTTAAGACATTGTTTTGATGATGTCTGACCACACTTCATTGTTCTAGCATATGATAATTCCAACAGAGCATAATCAAGGCAGTTTTCCTCACTGGAGCAAAAATCAGATTGTCAATAGACCATCCCAAGAGACTGACAGGGAGGATTCTTGATGATCAGCAGTGGCAATCACAAGCTTTACTTCTCAGCAATTTCCATTTTGCTTTCTGTGTGTTTTCCTTCTAAATTCATGTGATGTTTCATGTTCAGTGGTACATTAATGTGGAAAGATTTCATACTATCTCTTTTTTTTCTTCATGATTGTTTTTATTTTCAGGTAGTG
The DNA here is from genome assembly GCA_013400495.1 of Nicator chloris. NCBI lineage: Eukaryota > Metazoa > Chordata > Aves > Passeriformes > Pycnonotidae > Nicator > Nicator chloris. Next base: position 256,189 of record WAAE01003263.1, read on the forward strand.
TTTCATTCTGTGTCTTCCAGTCCAGCTTTCAACTTTACTCCCATCTGCTTAGTAATGTTTAAATTTCTTTGCCATCTCTGCTCATAGTTGCTTTCATAAGGGCCAAGACATAGAAAATACATTAATGTCAACACTGTATTTCTATTCACAGGTAATATGGGTGCTGGAAAGGTGATTTCCATGCTTACCAACTTCTGGCTCACACATTACGTGTTTATCCTTGACCTATCTATGTTAGCAAGGGAATAATCTTTTTTTTTTATTTTACTGCTCTATTCTTCTTTCATAATATGAGATAATTGGTTGTTGTCTTCTGGAAGAAATGACAAAGGGAAAAGATATTATCTGGCCTTTTATGCCTTTTTGCAATTTTGTTTGCATATTTAAATTAACCTTTTGCCTTGGAATTCATCATTACCTTTTCTGTAAAATGCAGCATTTATGCAATGCATTACGTGTTTTGCCAGGTCTCACCTGAATGTGCTTCTTATCAGCCCTGCCTGTGCCTGCTTAGGAACAGTCCAGCAGTTCTCACTCTGAGCAGCTGATCCCAATCCCGCAGCGAGTCCTTTGACTCCTTTGGCTGCTCATGGATGTATCTCCCCAGCACCAGCCACCTAATCCCATGCTGGCTGTACATTTCTTCGGGCACCAATCCACCACTGAAAGCTCAGCTGCACCTGTGCTGCTGCTTCAGCAAGGTGGGAGGATCTGATCTGAGGGATGGCTTTGTGCAAATGGCCTTCATGTGTTCAAAACCTCACAGTCAACCTGGCAGCAGATAAAATGAAATTGCCATGGGGTGGTTTAGTGGTGCTCTTGACAAGGTGGCAGGGTTGAATTTTCAGTACCCATCCACCCACTATAATTCTGACTTCATTCCCAAATGCAAATCTTGGAGTGTAATTATCCCTGGAGCCACCAAAGAAAAATCCAGGGAAAACATTTTTCTTTTAAACTGCAGCTTTAAGGATGGAAAGCATTTTCAGTGCATGGAAATGTCTTTTAACCTAGCTCTGCTGGGTATAAAATGAACTTTATTTTGAGTGACAGTCTGCTATTTTCTTCTCAGAATCTTCAGTCTAACTCTATTTCATGGTGTGTCGACTCTCTATATGATTACTCCAATATTCAGGTGCAGAGAAGTAAATGTTTCATGAAAGTGATGTCCCTGTCAGTAGTGTGCATATCATCTGGCCCCCTGAGCTGTCAGTGAACAGATTGTAGAATTACCATTAGAATACAGGAGCCCATAGCTGCAGGCAGTAAATGGAGAGCCGGTAAGCATATGTCACCAGCGTGATATTTTAGCTTCGTATGAATTTGTAAAGTGGAAATAAGCCAGCAGTACCACAGCAACTGCTAACTGTTCTGACTATCCATGTTTCCACATTACACCATATGTTCACAAAATTTGCAGCAAAAAGGAATAAAAACTGCTTTCCACTTTTGTGAAATATAACTTTGTGAGATGGGGTTTAAAATTTCATTGGTCTAATGCTTTAGAGATGTGTTTACCCTGATGAAATTTACTTTTTAAGATATCACAGGATTTCTGTGGATGTCTACCTAGGAAATTATGCTTAGCTGCCAGCAGGATAAAAACAAGGCACATCTGGTTTGATCCTCTAGGGAGGAAGGTGTTAGATATGTTTGGATTTCAAAGTCAAATTATGTTTTTAATCGTATTCAAGTTGCGGTTGGATAGCAGTCCATCCATGCAGGCAGAAACAGAGTTCAGTATTGGCTATCACCTTTTGTTATTAACCTTGGCAAATTTTGTCTCTCAAATTTGCCACAAATGTTTTGAATCAAAAAGAAAGGCCCTGGGTCAGTCAAGAGGTGCTTTTGCCTTAAATGTCAATTCTTTGTTGTCAAATGCTCATTTGACAAATTATAGGAAGACACAGCAGTTCCGCTAGGTCTCAAACCACCATGAAAGAAAAGAAAAACTAGTTACATTACTTTCCATAGCACATATTATACTTTTTCTCATTAGTAGTAACATTTATATTAAAGAAAACCAAGACTCCTCTTTCTAACTCACAACACCTAGTGCAAAATATTAATTGACAAAAATGTTGGTATTTGGACACATATTAAGTCTGAATTACATTCTGCAGATACCTGTCTGCCTGCCTATTCTGGGATAGGAAATGGGAGGGACAACATATTGGGAGGACATTATGCTTTCAAGAGATGCAAGACACTTAGTTCCCAAAACAAGATGGTGTAAATTTGGGGTATAGAAGTCAATCAGACCAGGGCCCTGCTTCTTCAGTGAATAAAGCAAATGATGGTCCCTTTACCCAGGAGCTGATCTGGGACTATAGTAAGACGTTGTTATTAGATGGTGAGAAATAATTTTTTTGCGCTGTAGTTTGACACAGAACTTTGGCTTTTGGTCACCCATTCCCAGTTGCAATACACAATTATTCATCACCCATTGTCTTGTAGAGGCTAACAGGCAAAATTAGCACAACTGTAATTATTGATAATGATTCAACCAATTAATAAATAGGTGGCTATTTTCTTGGTTGGAATGTGATAAACAATAGTGACATCAGAGATGTGTGAATCTTGATAGCTGACAAGGTCATACTTTCTGGGACACATAGCATACACAAAAACTAAAGATGTGTTTAATTATTTTCTCTATGAAAAAAGAAACAGACAACCCGATCAAACATCACGACCTTCTGAGCATCTTTGAAGAGTCATTTATATGATAAAGCGTTTGGGCGGGTTCAGATTTTATTTCTTGGAAGTGAAAAAGAAAACATTGTTTCCTTGTTCTGATTTATTGGCTAGCTGAGTTAATTTGTTCTCTCTGTGGGATCATTGCTACGCTGTTTGCTGGCCATCATTTGGAATTGTGTATCTAATTAATTTAATGTGTACCTATAGCTTTTCTATGAGTATCTTTATACAGCTTAACTATACATAAATATAATAATAATAATGTATAAAAATAAAGCAAGACTAGGAAGAGGTTACAAAATAAGACACACTGAAAAACTAAAATAATGAAATGGCAAACAAAACCAAAGCCTCAATCACAGGGTGTCCTGTGAGGAAATAGTCTCACTGAAATCTGAATTTTTACCTTCTGTATGTGTGTATGTGTGTGTATTCTGGTCCATGATCTATAACTGCACCAAAGTTGAAGGTTCCACTCAGTGGCATTGTGAAAAATCACCAATGTGCCTGCAGCATACTTGCTTGCTTTCATCATTTTTCTTGGCTACAATCAGATAAAGAGATTTGATGACCTTTATTCACCTTAATTTTTCCAAACTGAAGGCCTGACACACCTTAGCATAGGTAGAAAGGAATTGGCTCACACGCCATGGCTGACAAATGGATAGTTCAGATTTGAGGGAAATAACTGAAAGGTCATCTTGTACTGTCAGAGTGGTTTACCTTTCTCCTCTCATAATTATTGCATAAATGAACATACCAGATCTCAAGACCATAACTTGGAGTGTGGAGACTAATCACCATGAAACACACTTGACAAACAGCTCTTTTGCATGGATAATAAATAATGTGTGTTTGTTTGTGGTTTTCTTCATTGCTACCGTTTCAAAGCAAGCACCTGACACTTTGATTATAATCTCAAAAACATAGCTGAGCTTTGTTTGTTCTTCTTGAGCTAATCAGAGCAAATTTGTGTTGTTGGTTTTAGTTAAAGGGCATTAGTCCTAGAATTCTCATGCTATATGACAGGAAAACTTTCCATTCAAAAAAGCTTGTAATACAAGAGGAGATTAGTGCTTTCCACCCTATCTTTTCAATTAAACTTAATGACAAACTTATTAGTGCATCAGATAGCATGAAGGAAACTCTCAGTAAAATCTACATTTTGAATCAATATATTCGATTATTATTACATTCATGTATAATATGGTTAATACAAAGGATGATTTGTAAGATTTTTTTTTACATCTTTTTAACTNAGACTTTTGAGGAACTTGATATGGTAATCTTTTTTTTTTTTTTCCTACTTAACGATTCAACTAACAGAATCTTTCATTTTGACCATTTCAAAATGAAAATTGTGATTTTCTGCATTTTGGAATCATAGAATAATTTGGTCTGCAAAGGAATTAGAAGGTAATCTAGTTCAACTCCCTGCCACAGGGGTTTACCCCCATGTTCAGGGCTTCATCCAACCTGACATTGAATAGTTCCAGGGATGGAGCATCCACAACTTCTCTGGGCAACCTGCTCCAGTGTCTCCCCTCCTCAGAGTAAAGAATTTCTTTCTTCTGTCCAAGATAACCCTGCTGTCTTTTAATCTGAATATGCATTGTCCCTTATCCTGTCACTACAAGCCACAGTAAAAGTCCTTCTTCATCTGCCTCCTAAGCACCATTTATATACTGAAAGACTGCAATAAAGCCTCTCTGGAGCTTTCTCTTCTCCAGTCTGAGCAAACCCAACTCTCTCAGCTTTTCTTCACAGAAAAGGTGCTCTAGAACTTAATTGCAACAGATTTTTTTATTATTTATTTATTTTTAATTCTAGTGGGAATAAAAGCATCTTCAAGTAGCCCTACAACCTTGTACTGGAGCAACAAGGTGTGGAGCAGGGGGCAGCAGGGTGTCTGTGAGGAAGATAGACAGAGCTGAAGGAAGGTTTGCTACGAATAACAGCTGCCTAAAAGGTGGAAGGCACCCCGTCTTTCACAGCCAAACCCTTCCATAGGCCATGTCCATCTGAACAAGGGTCTTTCCACCTGCTATGGTAGAATACAAGAGTAAAACAGAATCTGATCATTTAAGTCCAAGCTCCAACAGGAATGTGGCATATTCCCTACAATATCTGCAAAGTGCTGGGGTGTTCATGAAACCTTATCTCACGTGCAATTCCAGTATCACCAAGGATTGCAGTACATCAGTTCTTGCAGTTCTCAGACTCCTGGAAGAGCCAAAGAATAAAAGAGTAGACATGATATTTCCTCACATATCTCAAAACAACAACAACAACAAAAAAAAAACCATGAAACACTGAAAAGGTAGGCTCTGCTGGGCAGTGGAAAAAAGAAGACTATGCTGAGCAAGGTGAGTCATTAATTTATTTTCTCCTTTTTTTCTTTCTTTTTTTAACTTAGGTACATCTGTGAAGCAAATTTCTTCTTAAACCTGTACTGTTTTTTAAGTACAGCATCACAAATATAAACTTTGCAAACATCTATCTCTGTTTGTGTTTGTATATGTTATGAAGCAATACTTTAAAAAAGAAATCTACAGAAGGTTTGCTATCCAGGCTGAGGCTTCGTTCACCAAATTCTATCTGAGATCTAACCTATAGCTGCATAATAAACCCTTAAAATGATGTTTGCATTGGAAATGTTGACAGAACTTTCGCCATAATTGCAGCATCTTACTATAAATACGTCTGTGCAGCATATACGTGTACCCTGTGCACATACATATGCTGTGTGCAGTGGTTTACTGGCCATAAGGCATTCCATGTTTGATGATTTTTTCAGAAGTAGAGATGCTGCAGCCACGTCCTGAACACATTCTAACAACAGAGACAATAATAAAATTGTTGCTACATGTATTGTGACAGTTTCACACAACTGTCACTTTTGATGATGATGTATTGATACAACATGGTGCGAGGTTAAGCAACTAACTAATGTATATTGCAAAAGATAAACCTGCAATAGCAGGAATTTTGCTTTCTTTAAAAGAGAAAAAGACAAAGCTGCAGTTGACAGAACTATCTCAATTACACGTTTTCTAGCATCTCACACAATTCTCTCCAATGCAGGGTTTAAAAACGTTTATGCTTTCTAGAAAAAAAAAGAGGAACAGAAACCCACCCACCCCCAAAGTTATTTAGAAAGAAAAGAGCATCCACTCAGGTGCCCCAGCACACATTACTCCTGCTCTGTGTTAAAAAGAAGGCAAGAGCTCCATTACAGTATGATATCCCTTCAGGGTATTGTCACCGTTGTCAATCAAAACAAGTTTTTCACAAACACATTTACTAAGAAAACCTTGTCTTTTTGCAAGGGGCCACTGTCAAGACTTGTTAAGAATAAATAAGGCAAGACCATTCCCGTTTACATTTGACATCAGAAGGATGCACATTTAGCTGTTTCTCCAGCTCAGCCTCTCCAGTGGGCAGAATCCTGGAATATGCTGAAGCAGAAAAGCCTGATATGTAGACAGGCTTGGAGTGAGTCAGTGAAATATAAAGAGAGCCTACAGGATAAGGAAACCACAATTAGCGTGGTGAGGCTAGCAAGGGAGCTTATCTGTGAAGTTTTCTGAAACACTAATTGCAGTTTCTTTCATCAAGATGAAGACATCTCAAAAGATAAACTAAATAATTCCATATATGCAAAACCGTAATAATTCCTGATGGCTAATATTCAGCTTACTGATTTTATTCTGCAGCTCTGGAAGAGCAGAGCTTATTCTACATCACCAGAACTGTTTTTATCTTGAGCTTTAGTAATAATCAGTGCTTAAAGACTAAATCTCCAGAGTCATGAGTTCCTAAGATAATTCCATGCTTTATTACAGTAAAAAGCAGGATTTTTGTTGTTATGGTCAAAAATTAGTCCTAGAGTTTCCCCAGGGTTCCTAAATAGAATGGCAAGTAAAGAGAGACAGAATGCTTCATTCAGTTTTAGGCAAAACAATGGGCTTTCTCTTCTTTTTGTACAGCCAAGCAAAATCATAACCCAGACAGCAAAACCAGAAGAGAAAAATAGCAGAAGGTCACGGGAAAAAATTGAAATTGAAGTACTTTTTTCCTAACTATCTTACCTTTAGGAATATAGGAGATATGAGAATGACATTGCTGTTGTAAGTAATGCCTGAAGCATGGAGAAGCTGAGCAAGATTTTTGATAACTCCAGACAGAATGAGACTACAGAAATATCAAGTAATCAATTTCTTACTGAATCAACTTGGTGCCTTAGGTCACAGCATGGTTATTTACAAGGTTTGACCTCTGGATCTTATTCTTACTACCTATGCAGATACCTAAAGGTTTTTCCCTCTCATTGAAGTAATCTCATGGAAAAATGCAGGAAAACATTTCTGCAGAGAGAAAACGTAGAAGGCATATAAACACCGAATATAAAAAATTCAATCCTATTAACCTAATCTTATATATATGTCCTTCTAAATTCATATTCCTAATTTTACAAAAGAGGTCACACCATCATTAACTATTATATCTCACTTTCAGAGAAATCATCCCTTAGAGGTATTTTCCATACTTTTTATAAGGGTATTTACACTGGAAATATTCCAATACTTTACTTAATGACGTATGTGTTTGTGTATAAAGGCGGCAAACTGTATTTACTTAAATCTGCATCAATCTTTAATCAGTAGATAAATGCACTATCACACTATTGTAGTTAAACCAATTATCATCGATTCTGCATTTCTTGCAAAATGCCATTACATTTTTGTATCTCATCACCAGAACTAGTAAATAGATATTGCATTTGATGGTTAGAGTAACGCTTTCTATCACAGCTGTTCTATGAAGACCCTTACTTACAGTAAAGGATAGAAGCAGTCTGAAGTCTGGTTATCTTCTATTCATTTTACAAGGTGTTATACTGTGCTCACAGAAAAAGTGAGAACTACCAGAATATTTTTGCTTTGCTTTGTTGTTTTCTTTTATTTTATCCAGAAATATCTGAATAAAGACCGAACATATATTCAGAACTGGAAACAATATATGTAACTTTATAGACATTAGATATTCCATAATTGAATTTAGGATTGTCTCTGGGAAAAAAGTAGTCCAATTTACAGGAAGCATGCTTGAGGGAGACAGATCTAGAGAAATGCCTCCAAAGAGCAAGGACAGCTGAATAGTTCAAGGGGAAAAGGGCCAACATAATAATAGGCATTAACAGAGAGCAAGTACACCACTGATAGAGCTGAAGTGGAAATGCTGACATGGTCCTGCACTGGAGAAAGCAATACAAAAATTAGAAAGATTCACATGTAGTCTATGGGGGACTGGGAAGAATTAGAGGTAAGAGAATTTTTTAAAACCTAATCCCATAATATTTCTGAAAGACATTCTATAAAACACAGGACATATCTGTGCTGTTAAATGAAAAGGCAGTGAAGTTGAGCATTGGATGGGCCTGCCAGCCTTCTGCAGTGCATAATTGCTAGCATATTCCCTGGCAGGGTTTTTGCCTTTCCCAGTTAAGAGTTCTCCAAGACAATGACTGGGCACTGTTCAGAGGATAACTTCTGCCAGGGCCATTCCCAAAAGGCCACATGGAGAAGAATGTAGTGGTTTGGGTGTCCCCCACCCTACACTTACTTTGCAGCAGTCAGCACTGTACCCTCAAACACTCCTCTTGCCACAAGACACTTCATGCAACACATTCCCACAGCTTCATGCTATAAAAACATTACTATGGTAGATAACAGTCTTCATGTCCTCTCACAGCCTAGAAGCAAAAAAAAAAAAGAAGTTACATATAAAAATAGTATTTTTAAGAAGTTCAGATAAGTTACAGGGGTCAGAGGATGCCCATAAGACCCTTGGGCCCTAAGACTATGACAGTGGTATGTGGCCTTGTTTTATTCATTAGTATAGACAAATCAAAGAAATTTTCACTGGTATCTATGATGCATGCTACCAGACACCAGAGCTCTCAATACACTTACAGTACTGAAAATACCACCACACATTTTGTTTTTTGCATTTGTAACTGTGTGACTGCATCACTAGTCAATTCAATAAGACAAATCAGCAATATTTGATGGGAGAAATTTGAAAAAAAATTTCAATTGAATGCAAAAAGACATTCTGAGTGCCACAGGCTTTTAATAAGAAACCCACAAAGTTCAAGTCATTATCACCCAAGGTCCCTAGCAGCTGACAGATATAAGACCAGCTCTTCAAGTCAGCCTGGTAATAAAATCAATACACAGACTCACAGTGGTAGCTGTATGTTCACCTAGGGCTATATGGCCTGCTGTGTTATGATGCATAATATTTCCAATTTCAGTAGCCAGTGGCAGATAAAAGAACAATGTGGCTAACAAAAAACTCAGTGCTCTTTGATTCCCCAGCTGAAATGAAAAAGAAAGCTTTTCCTAGCTGCTTCAGTTAGGTAAAAGGAAGCTAACACTCATAACAAGAACTCCTAGAGAGCAAGGACACACGCTGACATTGCTGGATATATTGCACATTTCCTTAACCACTTAGCTACAGCATCTCATTTCACTGCACCATGGTACCAAACTATTTACTGCATAAGAAATGCAGGAGAACTAGCACTGTGGGGTTTTGGCATTTAAACAGAGCATACCAATGTGTGAAAAGAAAATAGTGCTCTTGAGGATAAGTTAGGATTGCCTAACTTTTCCTGACTTGTACACTGGAAATTTACATAAACCATTTGGAATACTCTGGGTCCTGAGACAACACTCAACAATAAGGCCAAATGCTACCCTTTGGCATCAGCAGAGATTAGCAGATAACTTCACCTGCCACTTCTGAAACTGCAGGAGCATAATTCTATTATCTTTGACAGAATGTATTGTAGCAGTTTAGTACACATTAATACTGCGGCAGAACAAACACATTTTTTCAGCTATTTCCAGAATATCAAAACAATGGAGAAGTATCTAATAACAGTTAAGAAATTTATGTTCATTTGTATTAGCTTTGCATAGCAAGACTTTTGAGCAAGACCAAGACTTTTGAAGCCACCCTACAGGGGTGGCTTCTATGAGAAGCTGCTCAGAAGCTTCCCCTGTGTTCAACAGAGCCAATGGCATCTGGCTCCAAGGCAGGCCCCCCTCTGGCCAAGGCTGAGCCCATCAGCGACTGTGGTGGCACCCCTGGGGTAACAGTGGGTAACAGCTTTCAGCCAAGGACAGGGTTAATTGTTGGCAATGGCCAAGAAGAAGTGTGGCTGAAGGTGCATGACCAGACACTGATTTTTTTCAATACCACCTCATGTCATTGCCAGGGATGAGTAAAGAGACTCTCTCCCTTCCAAGAAGAGCATCCTTTTCCAGGTGGGAGAAAATGCAGTGGGGAAGAGCTGGTCAGTATTTGCTGCCAGCTTTCCATGTAATTTCTTTGCCTCATATCTGTTGTTATTCATATTGTTGTTGTTACTGTTTGTTCTCTTATCTCCTTGTTTCCAGTTAATAGCTCTTATCTCAAGCTATGATTTTCTCAAAAGTAGAGAATCTGCCTCCAATTCTCAATTCCATCCTGGCAGAGCAGGAAGTGGGAGGGGAAGGGGGAGAGAGTAGTGGTGTGGTTTTAGCAGGATTACTAAATTGGAGAATACCAGTCCTAAACCACAACATATAGTTGAGAAGGGAGGAAAAAACTATGCACAACAGCAGCAGAGAGAAAAGTGAAAATATGTGAGAGGAACAGCCCTACAGACAGCAAGGTCAGTGCAGAGGAGGGGAAAGAGGTGCTCCAGACACTGCAGCAGAGATTCTCCTGCAACCCATGGTACAGACCATGGTGACACAGCTGTGCCCCTGCAGCCCATGGAGCTCCACAGTGGAGCAGAGATCCACCTGCAGCCTAAGCAGAACCCCAGGCTGGAGCAGGGGGATGCCCAGAGGAATCTGTGACACCATGGGAAGCCCGTGCTGGAGAGGGCTCCTGGAAGCACTTGTGGCCTTGTGGAGAGTGGAGCCCACTCTGGAGTAGGCAGGAGCCCATGAGGGACCCACGCTGGAGCAGGCTGTTCCTGAAGGAGTGTGCTCCATGGAAGGGACCCACACTGGAGCTGTTCACAAAGAACTGCGCCCTGTGCGAAGGACTCCTGTTGGAGAAGTTTGTGGAGGGCTGTCTCTCAAGGGAGCAACCCAAGAGGAAGGAGCAGCAGAGATATAATGTGATGAACTTACCACAGCCCCCATCTTCTTTCTCCAGTGCCACTGGAGAGGAGGAAGTAGAGAAACCAGAAGTAAAGATGAGCCCAGAAAGAGGAGAGAGTTTGGGGGAAGCTGTTTTCAAATTTTGTTTCATTTCTCATTATACTACTTTGATTTTTTGTTACAAAATTAGTTTTCCCCAAGAAGAGTCTGTTTTGCCTGTGACAGTCACTGGTGATCTCTCCCTGTCCTCATCTCAATCTGAGCCTTTCCTTTTTTCCTCTCTTCTACTCAGATGAGGAAGGCGGTGATAGAGCAGCTTTGGTGGGTGGCTGTCCTACAGCAAGGGACAAGCCATCTCAGCTCTACAGGATCTGGACAAGAATGTCTACTGCTTATAGACTTTCCTGTCTTTTTATTACTTGCTTTTACAAGCTTTTGGCTTGATCTCCCTGACTTTCTGAAGCTCTGCCCTCTGTTCTGTTGCTTGCCTCTTCCTGCTCTTGCTTCTCCTTTCTGGGAAAAAAAGTTGGGCAAATTCTGTTGCTTTGCCCCTTCCTGCTCTCTTTCTGCTTTTGCTGCTCCCGCATGACTGCATTTATCTTTCCTCCAAGCTACTACTTTCCTTTTTTTGCCTTTCCCATCCCTATCTCTGCAACACTTCTCATGTGCCCAAGGGCACTGTGGGTCCTACTTTTGGGAAGTGCTCAGAAATGATGTGTGACTGCAAAGCAGGGATGACCCAGGATCAGTCCTGGCACACACCAGAAGTAGATGCATGCTCAAGGCCACCAGAAACCTCAGAAGATGCAGCTGTCATCTTCAGGATATCTGTATAGATCATGAACAAGCCAAAGTATTTTCGTGGCTTATGATTTAGGCATACTGGAGCAGACAGCACACAGAGACAACATAAGACATAATTCTCATGCCGTTACCAGCTTTCAGACAACAGTGAAGGCAATGCTTCCAGCATCAAAGGTTTCTCCATGAAAAGACTATGAGAAGTTCTTTAATGTTGGAGTGCAGGACAGAACCAGTCTCACTGTGAAAACCCTCTCTCCTTGATGTGAGCCATGTGATGGGAGTGCAACCTGTTCCTCAGAGCTGAAATTCAAGATGGGCAGGAGCACCCAAGACCATGCTCCAACCCTCCCACTACACACTAACTCCAGGTCCTACTTCTTGGGATGCCTGATCCCCTGCTCCAGTTTAGGGAATCAAGCCTCTGCTTATACCTGTTACCTTCCTCTATTCCAAGGAACCACTCCTCTACAGGCTGTGCTAATGTTGCTGCCATAGCCTCATAAGAGAGTACAACATGGAAGTTAACATCAGTGAAAAAGACTGCTAAAATTTTCCTAACACTACGTCCTCCATTTCCCCCTCTAATAAAAAGCCACTGCACTCTAGTTACATGTTTGCATAACTGTGTTCAAAAATAACTCAAATACTTTAGAAAACATTTTCCATCTTAAGGCAAAGCATGGAAATTTTTTGTGTAAGCTGTTAAAAGTTTCAGGAAATTATATAGGGATGCATAATGGAAAGTTTCTGCTTGCTATAATCTATAATATACATACATATCACAGAATCACAGCATGGCTGAAGTTGGAAAGGACTTCTACAGGGCTTCTGGTCCAACCCTTCTGATCAAGCAGGACCATCTGAAGCCAGTTGCCCTGAACTGCATCTTGATGGCTTTTGAGTGTCTCAAAGGACAGAGAGTCCACAACCTCCCTGGGCAACCTGTGTCCATGCTGGGTCACCCTCACAGTAACAACTTGTTTGCTGATGTTTGGACAGAAGCTCCTGTGTTTCAGTTTGGGCCCACTGCCTCTGGTCCTGCCAGTTAAAGAGGATGTAATGGCCTGTGGTGAACGAAGCATGGGAATGGTAATTTATGGATTTTGTTCTAGTGCCTAACCAAACTCTGTGGCACAGGACAGTTCCTGGAAGAATCTTCAGTTCATTTGTGAGAAAGAAAGACACAAGTCCTGCAGTTGTGGAAACATCCTGAACTATGTCAACCACTCATGGGTTCCGGATTTGACATTAGACATCTTTAATTCCAAAGCTCTGAAATATTAGGTCTATTCAATTCAACAAGCATTTTTCTTCCAGAATAAATACTTATACTCACACATCTCAGCATGAATTACCACAAAGATTTTTAAAATTATGTAGTGGGTAAGACCTGCAGCTTTTAATTCCCTTTAACCTTTGCTGAGTTGCTGTTCTTTAAATTGCTCTTACAGCTATTTAATTTCCCTCCCCAGCATTACCAGTCATTTTTGTTTGGTTGTTATTATTTTTATTTGTTTCGTCTTGCTTGAATGGAGGAAGATAATAGCTGTTTCACAGTGACAGAGCACTAACTCTGGGCACCAGCCCTGGTGCTGCTGCAGCCATGTCAGAGGGAGCAGAATCTTGGTCTGCCCGGGACGGGCACTGAAAGACCTGCACCAGTCCAGTACGGCCATGGAGCACACAGGTGAAAAAAGCCTGAAAGGAGAAGGCAGGGAGGACTGGAGAGGGTGGGGAAACAAGATCTGCTGTGGCGATGGAGGAAGGCTGCTCCTCCCCTGTTTCTCTTGTGTATTGCAGATGGACACTCAGACAAGGATATGACCAGACCATAGCACGCCTCTGTCTTCTCTCTCCTGTGCCACTCAGTCAGAGGCTTGTCAGCGCTCTAAAAGACAAACGGGCACCCTGTCATCTTCTTACAGGGATCTGGAAGCTTCCCACAATCATGGCAAGAAGCTCCATTTTCCTTTGCTGGATAAGAATTGGGCCCCCAGATGAGCTCCTGGCACCAAGCCCTAATCGTGTAGTGGCCATGTCACAGTGGGCAGAATGATGGTGGCCCCTTTGGAGTGGGCCTGGTGACATGATTGGCCCAGGATGAGGCTCCTGTAACTTGTTGGAACCCTGGAGGCTGAAAATTTTCAGTTTTCTGAGCTGAGGGGTGCTGACCCTCAAGCAAGCACCACGTTTGGCTTGAGGCCTTGGAAGGGGCTCCCAAGATTGGGTGGTGGCACAGAGGTTGTGGGTGTGTGGTTTGAACGGTCTGTGTGATCTCACAGGATGAAAAACTTAGAATGGAGACTTTTGGGTGTGGGTCAGTTGTCTTTTTGCACCTTCTTCCTCCTTCTTCTTCATGGATTTGGGTGTTCTTCTGTGATTGGGTGGAAAAGGTCCGCAGTGTGGACCAAGGGTGATGGATCATTGGGTTAAAAGTATAAATGATATAGGTACCATCTTGTTATTGGATAAGTAGCATTTAAAAGACCTTGGTAAGAGTTAGAGAGTAGACATTTTCCTAGGTTGCTAGTTAAGGCTCATGCCTTGTGAGTCTGGAAATAAGTAAGAGACAATAAATAACCAATTAAGAACCCAAAGATTACGTTTCTCGTGTGTTATTCATCCTGACCTTGGAGAAGAACTAAGAAACCAGAACTCCCACAGTAACTGACAGGGAAATATGGGCTGGACAGTCCTGGTGAGAGGCTGGGAAAGCCTCAGGCAGGTTGGAAAGGGTTTCTCATGTTGGCAGAGGGTGGCTGCTCCATATGTTGACTCTGCTGTCTTTGACAGCCACAGCCCCAGAGAGAACCACAACCAGATCATGGCACTTGCCAGTCCTCTCCCTCCTCCACCACTCAGCTGGAAAGCACTGCAGAGAACTTGTGCTAAGACATCAGCCTAAGCTTCAGGAAACACACATATCTTCATTCTGTACCACATCATGGTCCTAGGGGTGGCTAGAGGGTCCCCACAGCTGTGGATGAAGGGATCTCCACACCACCCACAATCTCTGTACCCTGTCATGGTCCCAGGGGCAGCTGGAAGAGCACCAGAGCTATGGACACAGGGAGCTCCACACTACCCTACTTTCCTTTGTGAAACTTCTATGTGTCCAACCTACTTACAAACACACGAGGAAAAACCAGAACTCACCTTGTGAAAAAGACAAGTCCTGAAGTTCTACATCATTTTTTGTCTTAATAAAAAATTGTAAGGAGAGCATCAATGCACTGTATACTAGTGCCAAAATACCTGCCTTAGCTATTTCCTGCTGATTTCCTCGATGTTCGTTCTCACACAGAGAGTAATGGCAATTTACTAACATCCACTGCTCAACCCTGAGGATATATCTACACTTCCCAAGAGAGAGTGCATATATATGTAAAAAAGTAAATCTGTGCATATGCAGATATTAATTTACATTTATATGTTAGGTACATATTACGCACATAAAGGGAAAGTCGCCATATGGAAACAATGTCAGATTTTGAAGGCAACTCACCTAACAACTCTGAAATTATTGTCCCTGCAGCCTTAACTCTCCCTGCTGTGTGTGTAGGTCCATTAGTTGAAAGTATGGGCAGAATGAGAAAGAATCCATGGTCTGTGCCAGTGGAGACCAGTTGGGCCTGTTTACTGAAAGAGAAGATTTTTTTTCTTTTACTGTTTAATTTTTACCTTATTGATTTTTTTGCTTTTTCTATTTGATGAATATTGATTGCACTCATGCAGCGTTGCACTCATACTAGCACTTTATTTCTCCCTTGTTTATTCATTGTGGTAATTTACTTGGGGTATGAAAACTGCTGAGTGTCACAGAATTACAGTATCACAGAAGTTAGAAGGCACCTCTGGAGATCACCTAGTCCCTCCCCAAAGGAGGATCAAACACAGCAGATTGAGTGTTCCATCAGCAAATCAGCACTGGCTGCTGACACAGCAGAGGGTTGTGTTGCTATCCAGAGGGACCCCAACAGGCTGGAGAAATGGGCTGACAGGAACCTCCTCAAATTCAACTAGAAGTCCTGCACCTGAGGAAAGGAAACCGCATGCAGCAGTGTGTGCCTTGGGCCACCCAGCTGGAAACAGCTCTGCAGAGAAGGATCTAGGGGTCCTGGTGGACGCCAGACTGGACATGAGCCAGCAACCTGCCCTTGCAGCAAAAAAAGAGCAATGGTATCCTGGGCTGCATGAGGGCAAGTCTTCCCAGTAAGTCAAGGTGATTCTGCACCTTTATTCAGCTTTGGTGAGCCACACCTGGAGTACAGTGTCCAGTTTGATGTTCCTCAGTACCACAAGGAGCCTAGTGTATTGTCACTTCATCAGATAATGGGGTGGTTAACATCTCCTTTGAGGACTAGGGCCTACAACCTTGAGACTTCTTCCAGTTGTTTGAAGAAGGTTCTCAGCAGTCATCACATGTCTGCAGATAGAGCTCTGTGCATCCCTATTGCTCTCATACATGAAGAGAAAATCTTCCTCGTCACCAGCCCAGACTACCCTTAAGAGCCCCTACCCTTCCATCACACCACTCCATTTGTGTGAGCCATCCCAACACTTGTTTGTGCAGCTAAACCACAGCCCTGCCTGCTCCCCAAGTTGCAAATGTAGGCACTTGGGACCCAGCCTTTCTTGTGCTGATTTCCCAAAGGGTGTGAGAGCTTCTCAGTGTGCCACCCTCCCAGCATTGATGTGCCCGTGCTGCAGGCAGGGCCCATCCATTCATTGTTTCACTGTTTCCAAGTTGTCTCCTGCCCACCTCACTCTGCACCCTTTGCTTAAAATTCACAGAATCATAGAATGATTTGGGTTAGAAGGGCCCTTTAAGATCCTCTAATACCAACCCCACTATGGGTAGGGGTGCCACCCACTAGACCAAGTTGTTCAAAGTCCCATTCAGTCTGGCCTTGAACCCCGGGGGTGGGGTAAAAAGCCAGTCCACAGCCCCTGCACCTCCCTGTTGGTCTTCTCTTTCTCCTCTTCACCCCCTCTGCTCTGCAGTCCCAGTGTAAATCTCAGCACACCAGCTTGCCCATCTTGTGGACAGTGATGGTTCTGCTGCCCCGTCCAGGTAGATCCTGCCCCTTTCTGGCAGCCTGCCATCCCCAGGGGCCACCCGCAGTCTCTGCAGCCGAATCCCTGCCGCCGACACCCCCGGAGCCCTCCATGTTCGCAGCGGGGCCGGGCTGGGGTCCGGGATGTGCGACCGGGATGTGGGAGCCGGGATGGGGAGTCGGGATATGGGGCTGGGATGGAGGCCGGGATGAAGGAGTCGGGATATGGGGCCGGGATGTGGAGCCGGGATGGGGGTCAGGATGTGGGGCTGGGATGCGAGGCCGGGATGCGGGGCCGGGATGTGGGGCCGGGATGGGGGTCAGGATGTGGGGCCGGGATGTGGGACCGGGATGTAGAGCCGGGATGTGGGGCCGGGATGGGGGTCAGGATGTGGGGCCGGGATGTGGGACCGGGATGTAGAGCCGGGATGCGGGGCCGGGATGCGGAGCCGCCGGCTCCCTCTCCTGGCCCTAGGGCGGCACGGCGGGACATTGCCGCGGGCCGGGACCTGAGCTGCCAAAAGGCAAAAAACGTTCAGATTTCTATTTGCAGTTTTATTTTTTCGCCCCCGCCCCAGGCTTTCGCATTCTGCTATAAACCCCGGCTTCCCATGGCGGTGTCTCCCCAAAACAGAGTGCCTTTTTCTTTTGCACACGTTAATTCAACATAGATAGAGTTAGCGCTGAATGTATCCTGATTCCTGAAGGGGGAAAAAAAAAAAAAGAAACCTGCTGAGCTGGGCATTCCGAGCAAGTGGAAAAATTGGGTTCAGAACCTCTCTTGAGGAAGAAACAAATAACTTCTTGTCCTGTGTTTTCTTGATATGTGCACTATGTGCACTAAACACCAATCTGTAATGGGAATGGGAACAGCTCCTGCATTTAATGAATCTGTACTCTGCTTCCTTGCAATGCTGGCCTGAGATTAGGCTCCTGCTTCTGGATTACAAGTGAGGAGAAGCAATATTCAGTTTTAAGGAATTGTCAGAGGTTCAGAAAGGGCTGGCAGCTCCAGGGGGAAAAAATGTGAATAAAATATATCACTCTTTTTTTAAATCAAATCACTGAAAATATGGAGAGAATCCACTGTGACAGCAGTTTGCATACTCTCAAAAAAGGTCAGCAATGTTCTCACACAGCCCCAGTGTGGCTGTGTGTGGCGGAGCAGCAGATAGGTGGACATTATTTGGTGCATTGACCCCATGAGCTTTATAAAACTTATGCAAAAAAGAAAAGCAATAGTGAATTTATGACAAAAGATTAAGGGTTTGTCCATAGGGTAAATTCAAGAGATTCACTTCTTTGAGTGGATTATCAAAACCTCATTAAGCTTCTTTGAGAATCCCCTTATTTATTATTAAATCATCTTTATTCTTACACTAAGACTGAGTTTTAACACTTTAAATTTACACCTTCAGTGCATTTGGATTGATTTTCCTCAGTGTCCCCGTGAAGAAAGATCCCAAGCAATTGGATTTTAGGCAGTTTGCAACAGCACAAAAGACTCCAAGATTCATCCTCTCAATCCAGGACCAAGGTCACTACTATCGCTGTGGTGAGGAACCTTTCCTGTACTTTCTGCATTGTAATATCAGATCCCATCTAGAGGTGCAGACTCAAAAGCAAGATTTCTCTCGTCTGTATGAGCCCTTAGACCTCCACATGAAAAGTAAGGTGACAGGACAAGAAGAAATGGCCTCAAGTTGTGCCAGGGAAAGTTTAGTTTTCTTCACTTGAAAGGGTGCTCAGGCACTGGAACAGTTCTGGTGGTATCACCATCCCTGAAAGTGTTCAAAAACTTGTGGATGAGGCCCTTGGGGACATGGCTTAGTGGTGAGTATGATGGTGCTGGCTTAATGGTTAGCTTTGATATTAGAGGTCTTTTCTAACCTCAGTGATTCTATGCCTGTTGAAGTTAGTCACTGTTCTGAACTTCCTTGGAAATATAGGAGAATGCTGGTATGGAAGTCTACAGGAACACTCCCTCTTTATCATTGCACTGACTCCTGAGTCTCCACTGCAGTTGCTGAAGCCTCCATAGAGATTCAGCCCCTGGAGCTCAGTTCAACTGCCAGAACTTGGGGTGTCCCACAAGACAATTCATTTTGAGACTTATTCAACATATCCACATGAGGACAGCAGATCAGATGGACACATTCTGAATGGGAAAAACCACAAGGGGCCCCCAGGAACTAGATACTGATGGTTAGGTAAGTAAAATGTACCCGAAGTCTTTTATGCTAGAAATAGCTGATTGTTGTTTTGCTTTTATTGACCACAATGGGAAGTCAGGCATATTCTGTGCCCCCAAAAAAGTACATTTTACAGGCCTTAATTTTGAATTTAATCGAAGTTCAAATTAGTGGGTTTGGTCCTGGTTTTTTGAGGACTTTTTTTGTTTGGTTGGTTGTTCATTTGGTTACGGTTTGTTTGTTGTTTTTTTTTTGTTGAACACAGTTGAATTTCATGTAGCAGTGTTTTAGGCACCCATACCCCTGAACTTCAGTGACCAAGAAGGGGTATGATAGCCTCAGTCATGAGGAAAAATCTTACAAATTTTGTGTCTGCAAAGCTAAGCAATTTGTGATCTTATTCTGAACATGAACTAATTTTAGGTACTAACACTCCAGAATAGATGGGATTGGAGTGGGCTGGATCTTCTCTGGTATATCTACCTTTCAGACTGGCGAGGCTTACACAGGAATGCTTATGAGAGTCTCCACTCACTTATTTTACTGTTGCTGGAATTTTGTGGGTGAATAGAGGTTTCTCAGCACTAAAATAAACTTCTGAGTGATTTTTTTATTGGCCTGTTGCTCAGTTACACTCTTAAATCCTACATAAGGAAGCTCCTGCATGGATAACACCTGCGACAAAAAAAATAAGCCAAATACAATTTCTTAAAGGACCCTCTCTTCCTGATAGGTCTTTTCAGATAACTCAGCTTTTCAGATAACTTTTCTTCAGGGACAAAACCAAACAAGAGACCGATATCCTTTGATAGTGTTGGGAGCAGTGAAAAACTCGCGGAAGAGGCTTGGGGACTTTCCTCTCGTGACTCTCACCGAAGCCCTGATTTTGTGACAAGCTGCAAAAGGCGATGTGCTGCTATTCTTCCTCTCGGTGGCGGGTGAAGCCGGAGATCCGTGAGCAGGAGCGGCGGTGCGCGGTCCCGCGGGCGGGGGCGGCAGGGGGCGCGCGGCCCCGGGCACGGCGTCGGGCGCCGCGGCTGCTGCGAGCGGCACTCCCGAGCACTCCCGAGCACTCCCGAGCACTCCCGAGCAATGCCGAGCAATCCCGAGCAATCCCGAGCACTCCCGAGCACTCCCGAGCAGCTGGAGCTGCACGAACCCGCCAGCCGCGCCCCGGCCCCCAACACTTGCGATCCTTGGCTGCCGTCCCAGCAGCCTTTCCGCGCAGGCAGATTTCGCTGGAGCTGCCGGAGCTGCCGAGCGGCGCTGGCGTAGATCAGGTTTCAAAATTAGGATCTAATTTTAAATGAGATGTCAAAAACTGGGACTGACAAACAGTGGGAAAGACTGTAAGGAGGCAAGCCACAGGTAATCTCTGTGAACAGCTCGGCAGCCGTGCTGACAGCTGGGAACGGGAGCCCCGGAGCGCTAACGCGAGCGCTCGGGCTGCTCCCCTGACCTCGGACAAGCTGCTCAGGGCTTCTTCCTTCAGGTGCCGAGCTCCTCCCGCAATGCTGCTGGAGAGTTTCACAGGATCGGTGGAAGCCAGGAATGTCACTCCATTCTCGTGAAGCACTCGGTAGCCTATGGGAGCCATTTTCCTTCCTCACTTTCTCTGTGTATGAAGAACCCACCCCATGGAATAAATAAAACCAGGACTACAGGGCAAAGTATTGCAGTACTCCCTCATGGAATAATGCACTTCAGTAGCATCGCTGCACTTGACTGGGGCTCTCGTGTTTTCTTTTTCTTGCCCCTTTTGGAACATTACAGACCCTTGAGTAAGTCTCCAAGCCAGAAGCAGGGAAGTCTGGCTATGCAAAAGGGAAGAAAAGTGATTAAAACAGCCAGGCAGCCAATGTCTTGGAAATACAAAACAGTATTTATAAAAACACTGAATAAAATAAGCAGTGTCCAGGTTGTTTTATGTGATTAAATAGTCTGGATAAATGCAAGTGCTAGGCAGGTGTAACATCACTAGCTCAGCTGAAGCCAAATCATCTGCTGTTTAGAAACTCATGTAGCAACCTTCAGCTGGGCACCTATGGAGCAATAAAAGGAAAATGCATTTGTCAAGGATGAACCAAGAACTTATCTTTACTCAGCTTTTTCATGTTTCTTTTTTTCCTCTCTTGTGGGTTGTTTTATTTGGGGGTTTTTGGTTTTTTTGTGGGGGGAGGGGTTGGGGAGACTGGGGTTTTTGGGTTTTTTTTTATGTATGGAGTTAGAAAAAGGTAAAACAGCAGGGCCAGTCTGCTTTATCTGACTGCTTGGAGAATGGTTGCCTGATTGCTTTGAGTCCTAGAGCAGGGAAGGCAATAATGTAGTGCAATGGGTTTGTAGGTTTTTGATGGGGAAGTATCTCTTATCACCTATGGAATTTTTCTATAGTCAATGCTTTTAATTTTAAAAATACATTTTCTGTCTTGACTGAAGAAGATGCAGACATTGTAAAAGATACTAAGAAGACACAGTAAAATAATTTTTTCTGTAACCTCAGCACATTTCAAATTGCCAGTGTGAGTGTACCTTTCCTCACTTCATTCCCTGCTAGGCATGGGACCAAAACCCAGATTTCCCTCACACATGATTTCCCACAGTACATTCAACTCTATTTTGGTTGACTTTCTGAGACCAGATTATTTGGCTATTTCTGATCCATCTCAACTGGTTTTTTTGTAGTTTCTTTGTCTTTGTGTATGATGAGCATTTTCACAACCCTGGGTTCCTGAAGTGGAAGCTGACTTCCAGATTGTTCCATATGTCAGGGAATAGAAATCTGTGCTCAGGCTGCAATACAAGGACTTTTTTATGTGTACAGATTTTCCCATTATCTTCATCTGTATCACTGCAGCAACACTCCGTAAGTGTGAGCAGCTCACAGGTTTTAAGATCACACATGTTAGAGTGACTTGCTGAATTAGAGACTAGAGAAAGCATTTGATATTTCATAGATCATTAGACTATCTAGAGGTAGAAGCTAATAGCAGATAGTTAAAAAGAAAATATGATCAGTTATGCTTTCATTAAAGAGAGAAAGAAAACCAGAGACATTCTTATTCAATCAACATTGGAGACTGAAATCTTGAGCAACTCAGAAGTGAGGAATTTGTTTTCAATCCTTTCCTCATAGCAGTATTATAGAGACTGAAATCCAGGTCCCTGATTAACCCCTGAGTAAAGAATAACCTTCACCTAGAGAGCTCTGTTTTCAAAAGGGTTGGCCCCTGTAACTAGAGCCTGTTCAATTATTCTTCTTCAAAGAGACCAGGCACCCAAGAATGTCAGCTTCATAGAAGGAGCTATAATTTTGAAGCAACTTCCTGTTTGTCAATTTATTTTTTTTATCTTGGTGTTGTAAATGGGAGGAAATGTCACAAAAGAGATTTTTCTTCTTTTTGTTTCATGTTACCTTTTGCAATTGTAGAAGCTTATAAATGGAGTGTGTTTTCTGTCACTGCTTATAGATTGAAAGTGAGCAGACTATCTATACATGTGTAGCTACCACATACATGATGAATTCAGATTTACAAGGAAACATATTAGTGTTCTTGTTCAAAAACAAATAATGATTTCCACTAAAAAAAAAAAAAAAAGAAAAGCCCCAAAGAACCCCCCAAAAAGCAACCTGAAAATCACACACTAGCTACTATTCAGTAGAAAAAGAGGCATAGCTGAAGCTGGGTTTAGGCATGAAGTGTATCCCTGGAAGAAGTCAGCCTGTCAAAATCTCTCTTTCTTGGCAAGATACCAGAAGGGGAGTATTTTCACAAAGATGAAAAGAGTGTTAAATGCTAACATGCTTCCAGATTGGATACGCATTCTTTCTTATATGTTTTTGTTACGAAACAAATGCATTTTGGTAAAATTAGAGATGTGTTTCTGTGTTTCTTCCTCTACTGTATATTTTGTGTGATAAAATGGCACTGATTTCCTATCTAATTTAAAACAGTTTAAAATAACTGGTAACATCTAGTAGCTTTCTATTCTTCCAACCTTTATTTTCTCTTCTGTGTATTTCAATGTGGAGCAGAGAGTTGGCAGGGGTTATTTTCTTTTGGTTACTTTTCTGTTTTAGAATAAGAAGACACAAGATTTGACCTTCTCCCTTCCCTTCATGACTTCCTCACCATCACTTTTCTGTTCAGTGTCCCAAATTGCATGGCAGAAATAAATGTTTGGATTTAAATCCTGGTGCTTTATGGTTTAAGGTTCAGTTCTTGAAGGACAATAAAAATCTTTATTAAATGATACACTGGTTCCTTTCAAACATTCCTCCAGTATTTGAAAGCCAGAAGATACATGTACTCAGTTTGCTTTGTCACAGCCCTTGTATTTCACAGTGTTAATCTCTGATTTGGGGGCACAAAATTAGTGTTTGCTCATGATCTCAAAACAAAACAAAAGCAACAACAATAACAAAAAGAAGACAATATAAGAAAAGTAATGAAGAAAAGAAGAAAACCAATTCTATAATTTTCTCCCAATATATGTGTTCTCTGTACCTTCAGGACAAATGAGTAAGTGAGCAGTATGTACATGGACAGGTGCTTTCACAAATATCCCTATAAACCTAAACCATGCTATTTGGGTGTACAGAAATGGTGCAGTATGGCAGGCTTAATCTCAGAGGCTGAAAAGCTGCAGCCTGGTAACATTCATCATACTTGGGTAGTACTGGATACATGTAATATGCAGATATCAGGTGCCACTCATTAGGAGGCCTTTGTCTTGTCTTCTAAACTAATTTTTTTCTTTTCTAACATAGAAACATTTTTCAAATGCTTATGCTTTCCAGGAAAATAAGTTATTTTATTCAGCTTGTGTTTTCCTAATCCCTTTTTTTCCCTTCATGGTTATTGCCATTTTAAATAAAGTAGTCTTCACAAAATAGTGTCAATGAAACAATCAAGCTTTCACAGATCACAAATATTAGGCTACGGAAACAGGTAGAACATGATTTGAAAAAAAATACACTAAAGAAATTAAATTAATGTGAAGTATTACCCACCTGTATCTCTCTGGCAAACAATACATATGTTTGTTTTAAACCCATTCCAACACTCAATTCCCAATCTGGGAAGGCAAACCCAGCCTCTATTTTGTGTAAGCTTCAACTCCAAGCAAAGATTCCACCAAAGCAATTGTAGCTGGCATCCCCTCAGGATCACTCCTAGCATGTGCAGCCTGCAAGTTTCCTTGGAAACTGCCATGCAGCAAGCATGAGATTATGGCACATGACTGCTGAGCTGTATAGCTTTACCCAGGAAAATAAAGGAATGCAAGAATGGGAACCACGACTGCAATCCACCTCCCAAGGACAGTAACTGCTGATTTGCAACCTGAGGCTTCTAGTAGCTGATTGATTACTTCTACACAGCCAGAAAAGATAAAGAACTAAAACAATTCCCTTTATTATGAGCTTGTGTTTATTCCTGCTGGGAGGGAGCAAAACTGAAAAGCAACCTGGTATTTAGGCACCCTTGAAAGACCTTCTGCAAGAAGTCAGCTAGGAGGCCATATGACATTTTCCTTAGGCTGAGCTCATCTGGATAGGATACCTCATATGGACCTTTTTTAATAGAGGCATTCCCTCTCCCAATTTCTATGATCATACAGTGCTGAAGGCAAGACCTTGGGAATGACAACAGTGGCCCAGCCAAGTAACTACCAAACTCACCAGCCTGTACTTGACATAGTCAATAATAAATAAACCAAAAAGGAATATAAGTACAAGGGAAACACACAATTTTTTGTATTTAGGCACCCTTGACAGATTTGCCTGCAATGGATTTAGCCATTTCTGACCACTAGTAAACCTCTAGTCCCATCCCTATCCTGAGGCAAGCAGTCCTGCAGCATACATCAACACTTGGTGAGGAAGTTTTTCCTTTGGTTTATCAGGAATCACAGTCCTCCTTGTTTCCCTTTGATGACTCTTAACTCTTGCATCAAAAAGACAGTGACCAATTGCTACCTATTCACCTTGTCTTTTCAACTAATGATTTTATAGCTTCTCTATCAGATCCCCCTCCAGTCATCCCAGTTTGAGGCTAGAGAGGAGAGCACTAGATTCATTGTTTTACAGTGCACTTTTACTTGCACTTTGGTGATGTCAGCTTGCAACATGCATTTTCTTGTAGTTTTATTAGGCGAGACTGATTAGCTGGATCCTCAAATATATAATTTAGCCTGTGGGCTTTGTAGTCTCCATATGAATTTGACCTAGGATATACAGGTCACAGGAAAGCTTAATGATTTGGGTATTTAGATGATCTGTGGGAGCCCGGCTTTGCTACTACCTTCATCCCTTCATGGTAATAGTTATTATACTTGGCCTCAAATTCGTTCTTATTAACTCATATCAACTTCAAAGGTTCTGATTTAAATCCCTCCTCTCCTGACTGATATCTTTCTGGGAATCTGCTGTGTCCCCCCAGACCCTGCCAAGAGCCTGTGGCCCTGGAGCTGCCAGAGCACCCACCCAGAGCCATCTGGCGTCTGCCCGCCGTCCTCCGGGGCACTGCTCACTGAAGGACAGCTGCCCAAAACAAATGGTGACCTCTGTCATCTGGGCCATCAATTGTTACAACATCTGGCAACTGGCTTTCTTATGAGAACTGACATTTGGTTGCTTTGGACCAAGGATTTTAAGATCCATGGGCCAGAGTAGAAAATAGAACATATTCCAATTTTATTTTTTTTTTAATATGTACTTCAAATGGCTTACAGTCACTTGGAAGAACAACATAAAGAACTCAAAGCAAATAATCAACTTATCACAGTAAAAGAATCCTTTTGACAATTTTTTACTGGTCTTATCTCATTCCTGCTTGAGTCGCTACCTTGCTGCAGCCCCGACGACTCTAAATTTTGTTAGAGACTCTCTCCTACACCTTAGGGATGCATTTAACACAGTACAGTGACTACATTATTGCAGTTGTCTCCACTGAACATAGGTGCTTGGCCATGTGAGTTTGTATCCAGCTCTGCATCTGCACCCATGTGTACAATGCAGCAGGCTGCTCTGGCTCCCTATGCTCACTCTCTCTTCTCATAAATTTTCTTCACAAGACAAATACAACAAAGATAGATGTTGGTGTACATCTAAATTTAAAACATTTCAATGTGCTAAAAAGTGTATTTGGTCTTTTGCTACGTTCATAATGCAATCTGAAAAAAAAAATTTAAGAAGAATAATATCCTCAAAATCTTGGCAAAGCTAATAGTAAACTCCGGAAAATTACATTAAGGTATTGTACACAATTTATTGTGTTACTTCAGTCCCACAGATGGCTACAAATAAAATGAATGTTTAAAATAAAATATTTATTTTGAGCTACAAACACTGTTTTTTAAAGATTCCTTCCCTAAACTCTGGGCAGATTTGACATAAAACAGCAAAAAGAAAGGCAAATAGCTATCAAATAAGCAACTAAAACAAACTTTAGAAAAAAACTTTCAAAATTAAGAAATAAATCTTACTAACCACAAAGTAAAAGAAAACCAAATAAAAAACAAACATGACAAACCTGTAGGTATAAAGAAACATAAAGGTTATTAAAATGTATAGGAATAAATTTATAATTTAGAATCTACTAACTATGATAACTAATGCAGACTTTTAGATCTAATTGAACTTATCAGCATGAGCAGACACTAATGTACAGTGGCTGCACTGATTTATAAAAAACACCAAACATTCAGATAGTTAATTCAACAGGAAGAAAAAAAAAATCTAATTGCAAATACTTATATCTCTCTGTGTTGAGGTTTCATCTGAGCTCCCTGTGAAAAATGGAGACGGACTAACAATACTGTCGAGCTCCAGAGCCCCATTTCAAGCACCTCGCTGCAGCAGTCGCTGACGGAGTCTGAAATGGAGTTAGGCTTGTTTAGCATGCCTGCAGGGTCACACCGACTGACCCGGTCCCCTCTGGTTTCACTTAAAACTCAGATTTTCTCCGTGAAGATAACATGTTCCTGTGATATTTAGTTACCTGGTATCCAGAAAGATCTCATATTTCAGGGTGTAATTTTTAACCTTTGTTTAAGATGTCTTTTTTTTTAACATAAACTCTTTAAACCTGATATATTTCCTCAAAGAACATGTGCTTGCAAGGAAAATGTTTGGTTATTAAAATATCTTAACGAATCAAAGTTCACTGCAATTTTAGCTTGTGAGATTATAAAGGAGTGTTAAGGCTGCCATTCAGAGTTCTTTTTTAAATTTCTTTTGATATTGTCTGCTATAAACATGAATATTCATATAGATAAACTGATTCTGTATGTGCTTATACTGAGATTTTTTTTTACTGAAATAAATAATGAACTAGTACTTCTGTGGATTTTTTTTAAATGCAGAAATGTGTGATTTGTGATATACATGAAAATGAAAAAAATAAATAGATTAAACTGTGACAGAAATTTTCATTTTAAAAGGCAAAAAAACAGCTCAACCACCTTCTGAGTGTGAAATGCTTCAAAAAATTGTTTATATGCTGAAGGCTTTTTGGGGAAACTGGAAACTTCTCTGACTAGAACTTCCCTGGCATACATTCGTTTCAGTTGAGGTATAGGTTGGCACTAGGAGAGGACCTGGCTGAGCACATGTGGTTGAGGACTTGCTGCTGTTTGTCTGACAGCCACAAAGGCACACTGGATCCAGTATCTGTGCAAGTACTTTCTGCTTATCGGGAATGGCAAGTCCCAGAACACCTCCCTGCCCAAGTGCCCCCTTGAGAGGCCAGATTGGCATTTAAGGAATGTGAGGATTAGTGATGTAAACTGCAGCAAATCCAAAGTTTAAAGAGGGCAGAATCTATTTAAATGTGTCACTGGGAGTTTGGAATTGCATTTTCCTGTTTTGTTTTCTCCAGTCTTGTCTTTTTAAACCTCCTGACTAGTACTTTGAAAACTCTGCTTTGCTGTCCCAGTCGCAAGAGCAGCCTCCCACTTCACTCTTTAACATCCCCGTATTATCCATCCTTCCATGCTCTATCTGTCAATCTGCTAATTTATTTTTATTTTTAGAGGAGAGATAGAGGGGTATGGTGTGTTGTTGATGTTGTAAGGCAGCTGGTTTGGGCAGTGGGCCTTTCCGTGAGAAACCACAAACAATTCAGAGCATCACTGCCTGTGCAAACATAAAACTTTTTTACCCAGGAACCTCCCAAATCCCCCCCATATGTAGAAACCCCCCCTGAGAAAAACACTGATAAAATCAGTGCAGCTACACATCACCTCTGAGACCATGGTTTTACATGAGGATTTTGCTGGTGAGAACTCAATATAAGAAGTTTCATCTCCTTCTTTGCCTTCTCACCTGCTTATTCCTTTCCCTGCTACCCTACCTCTTGTAGGGGAAGCTTATCAGTCATTCAGCAAGGCTAATGGATTTGTTGGTATTGCTACTGACAGCTAGAGTGATGCAGGTTAATAAATAAAGAAATGCAATACTTGAAGAAGGATGGGAGGGAGTGTCCATTAGCTTAGATCATTCCACTCAACCATTTCTTAGTATGGTCATCCAGAGAGTTGAATTGCCACGTCTGAGTACCAACACAAGTGGGGAAGACTGCTTTTAAACTGGCTTTGCAACTTGAAAAACTATAATGTGGAATCTCAGCCTGGTTTCTTGGGTGTGTGGAGTAATATACATTCAGGAATCACATTACACCTGACTGAAAGGCAACCAAATCTGTTGCATAAGTACTGCTTTCAGGAACATAAGACAACAGATTCTGATAGAACCTGTATGGAGATGTTGGGACTTGTGCAAGGGCTGATTCTTCACTTTCTGTTCTCAGGAGCACTGAGGCATGGCAGATTTTATATTCCCCTTAAAAAAGCAGTTCTGTTCCTCTCCATCTGAAAACAGGTGCCAGAAAAAAAGAAAAAAAATTAGAGAGGAACAAAAAGGATAACCAAAGGCGTATAAAGCCTTCCATGGAAGTGAGAACAAAATAAACTTAGTGACCACACTGTGGAAAGGGAAAAATTCTAGAGGGGTAGGAGAAGTTCACAAGAAATTTTGAGTGTTGTTGAGATGGTACATAAGGGTGGTTTGCTCACTGTTTCATCCCAGTAAAAAAATAGTGGCTACAGGATGTTTTTGGTGCTCAAAGCTCTCTTAGATTCAAGGGGAGGATGAACAAGGAAGATAAATCTAGGAACGGAAACACCTAGAAAGCAAACTTGGCACAGGAGGCCTCTGAGGTTCAGCTGGTGGAGTGTGTTTGGGGAAATATCAGTACATGCCTCCACCTTCCTCTGTATTGTCCCAGGCACCCACCTCGTCACTGCCAGAGGTGGGATAGCAGGCAGGATGGGTCTGGACCTCATTCACACCTGTGCTGATGTTCTGCAACACTACACAGCTGCCTAAATTGGGAGGTGCCCTTGTGTTTCTACATGTTGTTATGGTCCTACATGGACAAGACAGCATCTCTGTTGTATCTGCAAAAGAGCAGTGTGGACCTGCATCCACATGCCGAGTTAGGGAGAAGAGAGGGAAGTTTCCCTGTCCTGGAGCCAGCACAGGTGGGAACCAGTGAATGTGGCAGTCTGGTCCTCCTCCTTCCCTGTACAGGAAGAACTTTTGGGAAGTAAGATAACAGTCGAGGGCTCTGTTCTGTAACTGATTGGGAGCTAAGGGAATTTGATATATTTTAGGAGACATTACACACACCAGTTAATCCACTCAAATAGTAGTTTTGGTGTGGTTGGTTCCAACTATAACCTCTTGAGTGCTTGACCACGTGTGTTTGTAAAATACAGATCCTTTTAGAGCTTATTTGAGTTTCTCACAAAGAGCATTTTGTGACCTAAAAATTGATATATTTAATAGATGTGCAAAGACACTAAATGTCGTAGTCTATCAACACTGGTAAAGTAATAAAGAAATGGATACATGATGGTGTTTGGCTAAAGCTTCTGTTTGAACTCCTACAAAAAGGAAGTCTTAGAAGAAATGGCTTATGTTCATTTGTATTTTCCTTTTAAAAATAATCTTGTCATGTTTGATGTTGCACTATCACATAGTTCTCATTTTGCATAAATACATGATGATTATAGCTGTATAACCTTGGCAACATACTGTCCTCATGAGGCAGCCTGAAATAGAAGAGAAATGCAGATTATACTATGCAACTGCTCTTTTGGGAACAATATTTTATTATGTTTTATTTCCTTTCCATAAAATTCAAAGAAAATGAAGGTAATTTGGGTTCCACAAAACCAGTGACAAGCTGTTGGAGAAAATTCCTAAAACATGCTCAGGCACAGCCCTACAAACAGGTGTAGGCAAAGTTGAGTAAGATCAGCCTATGCTCATGAACACCTTGAATCTAACCTTCTGAACCTGAACGTTGGAGATTTCAAGCAGGAACTTGTTTAAAAATGAATAATTGTATGAAAATTGTGGGGCCAAATCTCAGGCACAGGAAACACCTCCATGTTGTAGCTTACTATTGGGTGGAAAATGGCACATGGGGCAAAAGAAGTACTAAAAATGCAGGGTCCAGTTGTTCATTAGTTTATGTGGCCTGAGAATGTGGCCCAGGGAGTCTCTCAGGCTGGCCATTAGGGCCATTGTAAAAGCCATTAGGACTAGCCTGTGATGTCAGTGATAAGCTCAGCTTTCATTTAATAAGACAAAATAAAGGCCCTTTTCATGGTGGAGATAGAATCTCAGCCAGCTTGCCTGCCACTGAAGGAAAACAAAACTAAAAACCTTTCATATAGGCAAGCAATTTGCTATTTTGTGACACTAAATGGACTCTTGGTCTATTATCCAGGGCAGACTGAAATGTCACTTCTTATAGCCAAGCCAGTACTCATTTGTTTAAGGGAAATGTTTTCTGTTTAGTGCCTCATCAGAAGCAGGATGAAAATGCTTTGCAGAGCAATGGTGCCATATACCCTAGATGTGCAAATTATGAGGTTTGCCTATGTGAGGAGAAAAGGGCTAAGCCCTTTACCATAACATGAAAAGGATAAAGCTAAATAGATTGTTTGATGAATCAGTGATATAATCTCTGAAAAATCTCACAGGAGTAAACCTTTGTAGCTAAGGAATGGTGTAGCTTCAGCTTTACCATTGAAGAGCTGGTGCTTTTAGTCCTGGGCATGAAAGAGTGAAAGTGAAAGAGTGCTTCATTGGCATGTGAGTCCATTAATTTTGCATTTGGCATATGAACTCCCACGTGATTTGAACATCTGCCTGGATGGTACCTCTCTGGTTAGCACAGTTATATTACTCTGGAATTAAAATAAACATCAAAACACATTCCTGTCTTTCAGCTTACTTTCTTCATATAACCTGTATTGAAGTAATCATGGATAAAATTTGTTAGGTCCCAAAGCTGCTAATGTTTCATTAAAAAGGCACATGGTAGTAGGTAATTCAATACTTGTCTGTGGGACATGTATCTGCAGGGTTATATTTCTGTTCAGTCATGGCAACATCAGATACCACTGGCAAATCCCTTGCCTGCAGCTTACAACACAAGCATCTTTAAATAAGAAACTTCTGTTTAATGCCATAATATTTAACCCAAAAGTTCCTTCAGTACTGTTGAAGATGACACAAGTAGCCTGAAAAATGATGACCGAGAAGTTTTGAGGATTTCCCTCTGCAGGTTAGCCTTGAATAATATTAAACCAAATGTCCACCTTTTGCCTGAAGCTGTTTTGACTCATGAAAGGACAAATCAGTGACTGTCAGACTTCAGAAATCAGGACAAACCAGATTTCCCATGAATCAGCACTGGTGACTTCAGTGGTCATCTCCTATTTGACCACAAATTTACTGAATGGTTGTCAGCAATTGCCTTGCAATGACACAGACTACCTGGAGCCCATGTGAGACTGCTCTGAGTGGTCGAGATAAAGATGACACTGCCTCCTGTTTCCAGAGTGGGTTCCTGCATGTGCACATTTTTGTGAAAATTGAAGTCCTTTTTACAGTTTGTGAGGACTTTAAGAGCAAATACAGGCAAAGATGGGACTTCAGAAAGAGTGAAGACATCTCTCTGTGATGTCTCTTTTAAACAGAAGCAGCATGACCTCATAAGGGGAAATCATCTAAGGGGAAGGATGTGACAGAAGCTGCAGCCACAGCTACGCTGGCAGACCGGAGATGGGCTGAATCATGGAATAAAAGGTGCTTTGTGCACATAAACCCGAACTGTCATCTGCACACCCACTGAGCTTGAGTCATCCATCCCAGATAGACATTGACATTATCTGCTCAAGAAGGCAAGGGGACTAACAGTGACAGTGTGCTAATATTGCTCTATCTCCTATATTCCACATATAGAACATTCAATTTCTCTTTCTTTCTAAGAGTCATTGTTTCCCAGCTGTGGAATGATCCTCAGATGAGATAGACAGAAGATTCAAGGTGCAGCAGCAAGATGCATTTTGTAGAATGAAACAGAAGAGCGTGCAAAATGGAATGGTTTGTGCCTTCAGACTTCTGTGCCTGTCCCACCAAAGCAAAAGGAGATGAGGAGCATGGAGAGGAGGAGAGGAAGAAATATACTTCTTACACTTCCAAATACAAAATCATAGTTGTTGGCTTTATGAGTGACAAGAAGAAGAAACTATTATTTATAGGATTTTAATATGACGTTTGATAGATATGTTAATCTGTGTATGTTATTGGCAATATGAGAATCCATCACTCATCCTGGTCACGGTTTCAAGTGAACTCATCTAGGATGTTTTATTCTAGAAGTAGAGTGAGTAAAAATATAATTGTTGGTGCAAAAAATAAGAAAAGAAGATGAACAAGCTTAAAAGTAAAAAGCATATTGGTAATCTCCTGTCTCCATAAAGAAAAAAGTAAATAAGATATCTGATGCCTAGCACACCACACACATTTTGTTGCAGATGCAAATCTGTCAGGCATGATTCCGATTTCCAAAGGACTGCAGACAGGCATGCCTGTTTCACCTGACCTTTCTGAGAAAATCTACCTCATCATGTGGACTGACTAGGCTACAGTACTTCCAGCCAGGGAAGGAAGGTGCCAAGGATCCAGTCTGTTTGAGTTTCTGGTGGTTTTTAGCCAGAATGACAGAGGACAACCTGCATTTTCTACTTGTTCTATTAGTTCGGAAATTCACTTAGTCCTAAGGATCTTAAAATTTCTTCCTCTCTTTTGAAGGATTTCTCTAGAAGGCACTCAGAGGTGATATTCTCCATACAGTTCAGTCACAATTTTACGCCCTCAGTGCATGAAATAACTCATTAAATAATGTGTTCTTCCATGTGCAGAGCTAAGATCTGCTCTCACTTGCCAGATGTGACACTTGCCCATCACGACAATTATCAGCAGCACTGCTGTTGGTATTTGTGCTGGTATCAATACTACACTTCAATTCACAAACACAGCAAAAGGCTCCACTAAAGACAGTCAAAACATGTGCCTCATGTTTTGTATGAAGGACACCTAATTAGTTTTGCCACTGTTTGGAATTAATATTAATAACAACAATAATATTAATAATTCAAAGTGTCCAGAAAGTAGTAATTGCTTTAAGTGTATAGGGACAAGCAGTTAATAGACTAAAGAATTCAGAAACAGATAGCTAATATTACTGAATAAAGTTTAATAGTATCAGCAGAACTACATGCTTGTCTGACTCCCATTTCTCTCCCATGCACAAAAACCTCATCTCTTTTGAGGGAGGTATTTCAGTCTGTAGTGTTCAGATTGGATTTCCCAGAAATAGAATCTGGGCCGGTTATGAAAATTTTTTCTTTATCTATATTTGAAATTAATTTAAAAGAAATGGTGACACTTAAATGCACCTGGCTGATTAAACCATAGTCTGTAGCCAACTGGAGCTAGCAGAAAGTCTTTTATTGATTTCAGTGGAGCTCAGATCATGATATTTAATCCATTTTGCTTATTGGTCTCATTTATCCCATGAGTGAACACAAGTTCCAAAATAGATTGGATTCAAGTGGAAAAGGGCCCAGTGAAAGTGTCTTAGACACTATGTGAAAGAAAAAAAACAGATTGTTCAGTATTGGTGCTGTCTAAGAATAAGTAAAATATCTCACACTGTTTCCTTTGTCTTTTTCTCTTCTTCTAGTCCTTTCCCTCTTTGCTGGGTAAGGACTGTGTTTTTATCTGCACAGCAGAAGCATTTAGCACCTTGTGGATTCTTCTGAAATCCAAGCAATAACAAATGATGATGCATCATTTTGCAGTCATACAAGTAGCTACACTAAAGGGTTCACAGAACATTATTATTGACATCATTGTTCTGGGAGCTTTTAGAGCTTTTATAATTACTCTGAGATTTGATAACAAGCTCAGAAGGACACTTGGCTTCATTTTTTCTCAGGATTTCTTTCAACACAGCCTTTGCCACACTCTGGCCATTCTAGAAACATGTAAGGATCAAAAAACTTGTTTGTTTAATAAGTGTTAGTAGATGAGTCGAACAGCTAATTGCAAACTGGACAGACAGAACAATAGAATATATGAGCTGTGCCTTCCTGTGAGGTTCTTTAATAACCAGACACAACAGGATCCCAGTTTTTTGTGAAGATTTCGGGGCATGGTTGAAATAGAAGAAATATATGAATGTGCAGTTCTGAGTCTTTTGAAACTCCTATGAGAAACTCCCCTGGATACTTCATTCTGCAGTTATGGAAAACTGAAAGTTGAGTTTCTGTGAATCTGCACTTTTTAAATTCTTACTCTGTTTAAATTCAAGTGGTACAGACAGGTTTCAGTGAATCTGGAGAAGTTCTTGCACATGCTTGGACCTTTTAGACAATTAGACCATACATGATGCTAGACTAGAACTTTTCCCAGTCTATAAATAAACATCTAGTCCTTTCATGAATCCCACTGTGTATACCATATCTTAGGAACTGAGCTTCAGTGAAGAAAATACTCAAAAGTGTTCAAGGGAATATAACTTCTTAAAGAGCACCTCAAACTCAACATTCTCAGTTCTTTTAGGAAAGCAGAATTTCTCCTTGTTACTCACCAAACATTTAAAAATACAGTTCCTGTGGCAGAGTGCACATCTCAGCTCCTCTGCTGCTCAGCCTTCCCCAACACCCTCAAGACACAGATGACAGCAAGCAGGGCACTGTGTTAGAGAGCTAGTTGTTTCCAGATCTGGGGAGACTGGCTTTGAGAGTGTTGCTCTCCACTTTGGGCAATTTTTGTTTAGTTTGATTCAACATGGGGTTAGAAGTGAGATATTGCTGTGATTTCGACACAGTAGTAGAAGATACATAGGTGACAGGGACATAGGTGACTTTGGAAGGAGATGTATAGACCAGGGGCCAGCCTGGGGTAGATGTGGATCCTAATCACCATCTAGTGCCTACACAGGTGAATGAAAATGCTCCCACTGTTTTCACTGTTGATTTTAGTCTGGGACACCAGGACACTGTTAAAGCTAGATCAGGCAGTGGCTCTTGTTTCATCTCCCATAACAGGAAATGGGATAAATTTTATTTAATTCTGATCTGCAAATCTGACTCAAGGCAAGGACACAGAAAGGATGAGGGAATCACCAAAGCATACAGACTATGTTCACAATAGCTTGTGATTAAAATAGAAGGGAAGCAAAATAATTTTAATTTTTAAAAAGTGATCTCTTTCATTCACTTTTCTCAGAAGAAAAAGAAATTTTGTGGTTGCCAATAAACAATTATATTAGAAGTAAGAACTGACAATCCTGTCTGAAGAAAGTATTGTTTTGTTATGTAATTAACCAAAATCCACAACTTCTCTACAAGCTCAGGGGTTTTTGTGTGTGTGTGTGGTTTTTTTGTGTGGTTTCTTTTTTTTTCTTTTAGTTCAGAATTACTTCGGAAGTTTGAGAGTTTCTATTGCTCTTAATTGAAATATCATCTTTTTGGAAAGAGGGTGCATATTGATAGGTTTTCCCTAAATTTCTTTCTCCACTGACACTTCACTAGTTCACCTTCCAGCATTGAGGATAACATGCAGGTAATTTTAGAGAACTGTCAATCCAGAAAGAATAGACAGATTATAAAATGGAGTTCTCTTGTTTGGGGGAATCATAGAGTCACAGAGTGGCTCAGGCTGGAAGCGACCACAGTGGATGACCCAGTCCAACCTCCCAGCTCAAGCAGGGTCACCCTAGAGCCCATGGCACAGGATTGGGTCCAGATGGTTCTTGAATAAAGAGGGAGACGCCAGAAACCATCTGGGCAGTCTGTCCCAGTGCTCAGTCACCCACACAGTAAAGAAATTCTTCCTCATATTCAGGTGGAACTTCTTGTGCATCAGTTTCTGCCCGTTGCCTCTTGTCCTGTTGCCTGGTATAACCAAGAAGAGCCTGGCTCCATCCTCTTGACATCTTCCCTTCCAAAGCTTTGTTTGCTTGCATTTAATTTTAGACACTTAACTGACATTCCCCACTAACCCCATAGAGCCAAAGCAAAAGAGAAAAACACTTTCAAGAAAATAATGCAGGTTGAAGATCTCCAGCTGCTTACTTCTGATGAATGTTTGGTGAACCCAACCAGCTCCATCCCTAACCTCAGACAAGTAGTGAAAGTCAGGTTGAAAGATTCCAAGTTTAGGGAAAAAAAAGCCATTCCAAAACTCCTCAGGTGGCAATGTCACTTTTTGCATCTCTGTGGAAAAATTTCTCAAGCAACGTAATTCAGAGAGTAAAAAAGGACGTATTACCAGCTGAGATGTGCTGCAATGACTTTGCAAGTGTAGCACTTTGATAACTCTACAGACATAAGTCTTGAGCTCACTGCTCAAAAGGTTTGTTTTTCACTTTGAGCAACCGGCATGTTGCCTCGCTCTAAAGCAAAACAGCTGGAAAGACATGGTTTGTTTTTTTTACAATCAATCACACAACAAGAGTTTGAGGTATAGTGTAACATTGATGATCTTGTCTTGTGGTGAAACCACAGTGTCTCACCTTCACAGTTGTCTTTTTTCTGGGACAGCCCAAGCACATTAATGACTCCTGAATGAAAACCCACCTGTCTTTGACGGTAAAGTCCATGCGTGTATCAGTCAGCAGTAACCACAGCTAACAGCTGCTGAGTCTCAGATTCTTTGAAACCTAGCAATATTTTACTGGCAGTGTTACTTAGGTAAAGAAGACATTTAAACAATCATTTCATGAAACTAAAATTTATAATCCTTTGGAAACCTGCAGGAGTGGTGATAAGAAGCATAGGAACAGAGTTATCTTGAATTATATATCAAAACTGTTCCTCCTCAATCTTTCTCTTTCATATTATTTTGCTGCTTTGGTCATACAGCCCACAGGATGTGCCAGTTTGCCTTCAGCCTGTTTGGGTCCATCTTCCCCTTCAGAACATAAGGGTTTGAAAAGCTCCTTGACTTCAGCAAGAATTGTTACTCTCATAAGAGGTAAATACCTGATCTCAAAGCTTTCTGAACATCTAATATTTCTACAGCTACACCCACACTGCTTAGGACATTCATCCCAGCCCTTGATCCCCAAACTCTGTGATTCTAAATGGCTCATAGCCATGAATGTTACTGCTAACTGCTTCAAAAACAAACTGGTTGCATCTCAAGTGTGCACTCTCTGAGCCAGATTTCTGCTAGCCCACCGGTGGGTGTTTGGCTTGTTTGTTTTGGTTGAATAGTTGTCTGGCTTTTTGTTTGTTTTCCCAGTTCAAGATGTTTGAAATTATGTGAGAAGTGTTTTACAGCCCAACAGAGCAAATGTTCTCGGGATTGCCACCAACTTTCATCCCAGAAAGATCTCTGAAAGAGAGCTTAGGTGTGAAGTACATACACAGAGCAGGGTGAAGAGATTGGAATAAAGGAGGGACCTAACTTTTTTGTTGGTGTAGACACACATACACTTAAAAGATATTATAATGGATATTTTACAAGTATCTAAATAACCACAAGTATATATTAGTCTTGAATCACAGATATGTTTGTGGTTTTCCTTTTACAGTCTGCTTATATCTTGATCCAAAAAATACTTCCTCTTAGACAACAGTCTTTTTACATTCCTTGCTCCGTTGGACTCTCAAATGCAACTATTTCCTGTAATACAGGAAATTCAATTCAGTTATAAGGGAAAGGTTTTTTGTTGTAAGCATGATCAAACACTGGCCAAGGTTGCCCAGGGAGGCCATGGAGTTT
>WAAE01003264.1:0-16496 GCA_013400495.1 Nicator chloris
TTGGGGGAATTTTGGGGGTTTAAAGGGGATTTAGAGGGGGGACACCAAAACTGGGGGGGGACCCCAAAAATTTGGGGGTGAGGGTGGCTGGAGGAGGGGAGCAGAGTGGGGGGAGGAGCCAGGGCACCCCCGGGGGCTGCTGAGTCCCCCCAAATTTCCCCTCTCTTCAGCCTTTGGCGTGGATTTTGGGACCCCCCCGCCAGAGGATTTGGGGGTGGGATTTTGGGGTCCTCACAGGTCAGGAGGGGAATTTTGGGGAACCCCCTATATTATCCGAGTCTTTTGGGGTCCCCTCACCCCCCTGACCCTCCTAAAACCCCCAAAATCCCCCCAACGCCACAATCCCCCCCACCCCACCCACCCCCCCANAACCCTCCCAAATCCCCCCAGGCCCCCAAATCCCCCCTTCCATCACCCCACAGAGCAGATTTTGGCACCCCCACAGGAGAAGGGGGTGGGATTTGGGGGTCCCCCCAGGCTGGAGGGAGGGCTCTGGGGTCTCCCCGTGTTTTGGGGTGGGATCCGGGGTCCCCTCGGGTTTTGGGGTGCCCTGACCCCCCGTGCCCCCCCCAATTCCCAGATTACCACGGCGGCCGCTCCCGCAGGAAGAGCGTTCCCGGGGGGAAGCAGTTCAGCATCAACATGGACGCGCCCCCCGCCCCCCCCTTCCGGCCCTCGGTGAGTCTCCGTCACCCTGGCAACCACGGCGGTCCCGTTGCTATGGCTACTGTTGTCCCCATATTCTGTTGCCATGGTTACCACGATCCCCCTTCCGCCATTCCTATGGTTACATTGTCACCCATCATCCGTTGCCACAGTTACCATGATTCCCTTCCACCACCAGCTGTTGTCTTGGCTATTCAGTGTAACTGTTCCCATGGTTACCATGGTCCCAAAGAACCTGTTCCCATGGTTACCGTAGTCCCAATACACCTGTTCCCATGGTTATCCATCACACACCTGTTGCCATGGTTACCATGGTCCTGTTTCTGTGTTACTGTGGTTACTGCGGGTCCCTACGTGCCTGTTGCCATGGTTACCCCATCACACACCCATTGCCATGTTTGCCATGGCTACCATGGTCCCCCCATCATCCATTGCCATGGTTACCATGATTTCCCCCTCACCCCTGTTGTCCTGGTTACTCAGGATAACTATTGCCATGGTTACCATAGTCCCAATGCACCCAGTGCCATGGTTGCCATGGTCCCAGTCAACCTGTTGCCGTGGTTATCCATCACACACCTGTTACCGTGGTTACCATGGTCCTGTTTCCGTGTTACCATGGGTACTGCGGGTCCCTACGTGCCTGTTGCTATAGTTACCCCATCACAAACCTGTTACCATGGTTACTGAGCCCACAGCACCTGTTGCCATGCTTACAATGGTAGTCAGCTGTTGCCATGGTTACTGTGGTACCCCCCCCCCCCCATACACCTGCTGCCAATGGTTTTCACTGTCCCCCATCCCCAGTTGCCATGGTTACCATGCTCCGTACATGCATGTTGCCATGGTTACCCCATCACACACCCGGTGCCATGGTTACTGTGGTCAACCATTGCTGTGGTTGCCGTGGTACCCAGGCAGCTGTTGCCGTGGTTACCAGGGTTCCCAGTCACCTGTACCCGTGGTCACACAGCCTGGCCCCCATTGCCATGGTTACCATGGCAAATCGAGTCTGTGTTGCCGTGGTTGCTGTGGTCCTGCCTGTTGCCATGGTTACCCCACCTCAGGCTTGTTCCCATGGTTACAGAGGTCCAGCACATCCCTCTTGCCGTGGTTACCCTACACCAGGGCTGTTCCCAAGGTTACAGTGGTCCTGTTTTCATGGTTACCCCATCCCACACCTAGTTGAGCCTCCAAAATCGATTGTGCCTGTTGCCATGGTTACCGCATGGCTCACATCCCCGTTGCCATGGTTACTGCGACACATTACATCCTCATTGCCATGGTTACTGTAGTTGTACCTGTTACCATGGTTACTGTGAACCCCCCCAACATGGTTCCTGTGGTCCCCATGTCCGCGTTGCCATGGCAATTCCTCTTGCACCTGTCACCATGGAAGCCATGCCACTTTGCTGCCTGTCACCGTGGCAACCATGGTCCTGTGATACCTGTAACCACGGTAACCGAGCGACCTAGGTCCTGGATAATCCGTTGCTGTGGTAACCAGGTAACCTGGGTCCTACCTCACCTGTTTCCACGGCAACTGTGGTCCTGTGTGGTCTGTTGCCATGGTAACCAGGTAACCCAGGCCCTGACTAGCCCATCGCCATGGTAACTGGGTAGCCTGGATCTGGAATAACTCATTACCGCAGTAACCAGGTAACTTGACCTGAGATAACCTGTTGTCATGGTAACCAGGTGA
This sequence comes from Nicator chloris, assembly GCA_013400495.1. NCBI lineage: Eukaryota > Metazoa > Chordata > Aves > Passeriformes > Pycnonotidae > Nicator > Nicator chloris. The sequence continues at coordinate 2,369 of WAAE01003264.1, forward strand.
CCTGGATCCAGAATTATCTGTTGCCATGGTAACCAGGTAACCCAGGTCTGGACTAAACGTTGCCATGGTAACCCAGGACCTGAATAGCCCGTTGCCATGGTAATCAGGTAATCCAGGTCCTGAATGCTGCATTGCTATGGTACCAGGTCAAGTGGATCTGGAATAAGCCACTGCCATGGTAACCAGTTAACCTGGACCTCGGATAATCCATTGCCATGGTAACCCGGATCCTGAATGACCCGTTGCCGTGGTAACCGGGTAACCTGGGTCCTGAATGCCTGTTGCCATGGTAACCATGGCTGTGCTGTGGCCATGGTTACTACCAGCTCCCTTTCCCCTTTGCCATGACAACTGTTGCCTGTTGCCATGGAAACCATGACCTCAATGACCTCTCCCCCCAACCCCAATGACCACTGACCCCTCAGTGACCCCTTGACCCCAATGACCCTGTGGTCACTTGATGACCCTGTGACCCCTCACTGACCCCAATGACCCTTTGGTCACTTGATGACCCCTGATCCCTCCATGACCCCAATGACCGCTGACCCCTTGGTGACCCCATGACCCTCCAGACCCCAATGACCCCAATGACCCTGACTTCTGGGTAACCCCTTGACCCCCAATGCCCCTGTGACCCCTGAGTGACCTCTTGACCTCACAGACCCCAATGACCCCACCAACCCCTGGGTGATCCCTGGTGACCCTGGATGACCCCTGACCCTGAGTGACCCCTGGATGACCCTTGAATGACCTCTGGGTGACTCTGACTGACCCCTGGGTGACCCTTGAGTGACTCCTGATCCTGAATGAGCCCTGGCTGACCCTGGCTGACCCCTAAATGACCCCTGGGTGACCCTGGATGACCCCTGACTGACTGCTGGTTGACCCCCAGCTGTCCCCTGAATTACCCCTGCGTGACCCCTGGATGATCCTTGAGTGACCCCTGGCTGACCCCTGAGTGACCCCTGGATGACCCTGGGTGACCCCGAGCTGACCCTGAATGACCCCTGAGTGACCCCAGAATGACTCCAGATGACCCCTGGCTTACCCTGGCTGACCCCTGAATGACCCTTGGCTAACCCCGGGCTGACTCCAGGTGACCCCTGGTGATCCCTGACCTCTGGATGACCCCCGGACGACTCATGGGTGACCCCTGACCCCTGGGTGACCCCCGGGTGACCCCTGACCCCTGGGTGACCCCGGGTGACCCCCGGGTGACCCCGACCCCCGGGTGCCCCCAGCAAGGCTTCCTGAGCCGGCGCCTCAAGAGCTCCATCAAGCGCACCAAGAGCCAGCCCAAGCTGGACCGCACCAGCAGCTTCCGGCAGATCCTGCCGCGCTTCCGCAGCGCCGACCACGACAGGTGAGCACTCCTGGGGCACCTGGGGGCACCTGGGACACACCTGGGCGCACCTGGGCCACACATGGGGGCACCTGGGCGCCCCTGGGACACACTTGCGGGCGCTGCGGAGACACCTGGGCACAGCTGGGCACACCTGGGCACACCTGGGGGCACCTGGGCGCACCTGGGACACACTTGCGGGCGCTGCGGACACACCTGGGCACAGCTGGGGGCATTGGGGACACACCTGGGCACAGCTGGGGACAACTCAGGGGGTTTGGGACACACCTGAGAGCACCACAGGGACACTGGGAGAGCTTCCAGCAGATCCTGCCGCGCTTCCAGAGTGCTGACCACGACAGGTAAACACACCTGGGGACACCATGGCACACCTGGGAGCATTGCAGACACACCTGGGCACACCTGGGGCACACCTGGGGACACTGAGGGCACACTTGGGCACATACCTGGGCACACCTGGGGCCCTTGGGGACACACCTGGGAACACTTGGGGACACAGCTGGGAGCATTGGGGACACACCTGGGACATACCTGGGACACACCTGGGGACACCTGGGGACTCTTGGGGACACACCTGGGACACACCTGGGGACACCACAGTGACCTCTGGAGGCACTTGGGGTCATCTGGACACACTCGGGGACAGCTGGGGACACACCTGAGGGAGTTTGGGGGCACCTGGGGACACCTGGAAACACACCTGGGACACACCTAGGAGACCTGGACACACCTGGGGACATCAGGGCACACCTGGGGACACCACAGGGGCATTTGGGGACATTTGGGGGCACTGGACCAGCAGCTCCCACAGCGCCGAGCGTGACAGGTACCGGGAACACCTGGGGACACACCTGGGGGGACACCTGGGACACACCTGGGGGCACCCCGGGGGCGTTTGGGGTCTCACTGCGGTGGCGCCCTGAATTCCACCAGGGACTCCCCAAAATCCCCTCAAATCCCCTAAAATCCCCTCAAACCTCCCCAAATCCCGTCAAATTCCCCAAAATCCCCTCAAACCCCCCCAAATCCCGTCAAATTCTCCAAAATCCCCTCAAATTCCCCCCAAATCCCCTTCAAAGCCCTCAAAATCCTGCTCAAATCTCCCCAAACCCCCATGAAACCCATCAAAATCCCCCCAAATCCCCCTCAGATCACCTTCCAACCCCTCATAATTCCCTCAAATCCCCAAATTTCCCCAAATTCCCACCCCAGGGCCCGGCTGTTGCAGAGCCTTCATTTCCCTCAAATCCCCGCCAAATTTCCTCAAATCCCCCCTGAATTCCCCAAAATTCCCGATCCCCCTGCAGGGCCTGGCTGATGCAGAGCTTTAAGGAGTCCCACTCGCACAAATTCCCCCAAAATGTCCCCAAATCCCTTTCCAACCCCTCAAATTCCCCCCCAATTCCCAAAATTCTCCCCAAATTCCCTCAAATCCGCCCCTGAATTCCCAAAATTCCTGACCCCCCCGCAGGGCCCGGCTGATGCAGAGCTTTAAGGAGTCCCACTCGCACGAGTCGCTGCTGAGCCCCTCGAGCGCGGCCGAGGCACTGGAGCTGAACCTGGACGAGGATTCCATCATCAAGGCCGTGCACAGCAGCATCCTGGGCCAGGAGTTCTGCTTCGAGGTGGGAATTCGGGAATTCTCTGGGAATCCGGGAATTCCCTGGGCTGCAGCTCACCTGGAGAGGGGCGGTGCCCACAGGTGACGACGGCGTCGGGCACCAAATGTTTCGCCTGCCGGTCGGCGGCTGAGAGGGACAAATGGATCGAGAACCTGCAGCGCGCCGTGAAGCCCAACAAGGTGGGGGGGCTGGAGGGAGGGGCTACTGGGAGTGGGGGAGGGGCTACTGGGAGTGGGGGAAGGCAACTGGTGGGAGTAGAGATGGTCAGTGAGGTTTGATGGTCAAGTGGTGCTCAAGTGGTCGTGGGGGTGGGCAACTGGTTACGGAGATGAGCAACTGGTCATGGGGATTGACAACTGGTCATGGGGGTGGGCAGCTGGTCATGGGGGTGGGCAACTGCTCATGGGGATGGGAAACTGGTCACTGGGATGGGGATGGTCAGCTGGTGATGGTCAACTGGTCATGTGGGGGTGAACCGGTCATTAGGATGGTGGAGTGGTGGGAATGGAAATGGTCACCTGGTGTCAATGATTAACTGGTCATGGGAATGGTCAGCTGCTGAGGATGGTCATGGTGTTGGTGGTCAACTGATGTTGGATGGTCATGGTGTCGATGGTCAGCTGGTGATGGACGTGGACAACTGATATTGATGATCAATTAGTGATGGAGGTGATCAGCTGGTGGGGATGGTCAGGTGGTGTCAATGGTTAGTGTTTGATGGTTAACTGGTGGTGTTGATGGTTAACTGGTAATGGAGGTGGCTAACTGGTGTTGATAGTCAGCTGGTGTTTGATGGTCAGCTGGTGTTTGATGTCAGCTGGTGTTTGATGGTCAGCTGGTGTTGATGTCAGCTGGTGTTTGATGGTCAGTTGGTGTTTGATGGTCAGTTGGTGTTGATGGTCAGCTGGTGTTTGATGGTCAGCTGGTATTGATGTCAGCTGGTGTTTGAAGGTCAGCTGGTGTCGATGGTCAGCTGGTGTTTGGTGTTTGATGGTCAGTTGGTGTTGATGGTCAGCTGGTGTTTGGTGTTTGATGGTCAGCTGGTGTTGATGGTCAGCTGGTGTCGATGGTCAGCTCATGTTTGGTGTTTGATGGTCAGCTGGTGTCGATGGTCAGTTGGTGTTTGATGGTCAGCTGGTGTTGATGGTTAACTGGTGGGGATGAAGATGGTCAACTGGTGTTGATGTCAGTCGGGCTAAGGGTGGTCAAGCAGTGGTGATGAGCCCGGTCAACTGGTGGTGACGGTCACCTGTGCTTGATGGTCAGCTGGTGGGGATGGGAATGGTCAACCGGTATTGGTGGTCATCTGGTGGGAATGGGGAGGGTCCATTGGCATTGTCAACCGTGCTAGGGGCAGCCAAGCAACAGTGACGAGCCTGGTCAGCTGGTGTTGATGGTCATCTGGTGTTGATGGTCATCTGGGTGGTCAGTTGGAGGGGACATTGGTGGTCAGCTGGTGTCAGTGGTCATCTGATGTTGATGGTCAGCTGGTGTTGATGGTCACTTGGTGTTGATGTCAGCTGATGGCCATGGTCACCTGGTGTTGATGGTCACTTGGTGTTGATGTCAGCTGATGGCAACGGGGATGATGACTTGGCATTGATGGTCATCTGGTGTCAGTGGTCACCTGGCGTTGATGTCACCTGGCATTGATGTCACCTGGTAGCAATGGGCATGGTTACCTGGTGTTGATGCCAGCCGGGCTAAGGACGGCCCACCTGTGGTTCCAAGCCTGCTCCATGGGCGCTGACCCTCACCCGCTGCCCTGACCACAGGATGCCCGCGGGCGCTGACCCTCACCCGCTGCCCTGACCACACGGTGCCCGTGGGTGCTAAACCTCACCCGTTGCCCTGACCATGGGGTGCCCACAGGCGCTGACCCTCACCTGCTGCCCTGACCACACAGTGCCTGCGGGCACTGACCCTCACCCAGTGCCCTGACCACGGGATGCCCGCGGGTGCTGACCCTCAGTCCCCGCCCCACAGGACAACAGCCGGCGCGTGGACAACGTGCTGAAGCTGTGGGTGATCGAGGCGCGCGACCTGCCGCCCAAGAAGCGCTACTATTGCGAGCTGTGCCTGGACGACATGCTGTACGCGCGCACCACCAGCAAGGCCCGCACCGACAACGTCTTCTGGGGTGAGCACTTCGAGTTTAACAACCTGCCCGCCGTGCGCACCATCCGCCTGCACCTCTACAAGGACACCGACAAGAAGAGGAAGAAGGACAAGAGCAACTATGTGGGCATGGTGAGCATCCCCATCGCCAGCGTCACCGGGCGGCACTTCGCCGAGCAGTGGTACCCCCTGAGCCAGCCCAGCGGCAGCAAGAGCAAGGCCGGCTGCCCGGCGCTGCGGGTCAAGAGCCGCTTCCAGACCATGAGCATCCTGCCCATGGAGCTCTATAAGGAGTTCGCCGAGTACGTCACCAACAACTACCGCATGCTGTGCGCCGTGCTGGAGCCGGTGCTCAGCGTCAAGAGCAAGGAGGAGGTGGCCTGCGCGCTGGTGCACATCCTGCAGAGCACCGGCAAGGCCAAGGTGCGACTCTGGGGTGGAGCGGTGGGGTTTGGGGGAGGTTGGGGTGGTGAGATGGAGGGATGATGGATGGATGGATGGATGGATGGATGGATGGATGGATGGATGGATGGATGGATGGATGGAGGGATGGAGGGATGGAGGGATGGATGGAGGGATGATGGATAGATGGATGATGGATGATGGATGATGGATGATGGTTGGATGATGCATGGATAGATGATGGATGATACATGATGGATGGGGGATGGATGGATGGACGGATGGATGGACGGATGGATGGACGGATGGATGATACATGATGGATGGATGATGGATGGATGATTGATGGATGGATGAAGGATGGATGATGGATGGATGATGGATGATACATGATGGATGATTGATGGATGGATGATGGATGATTGATGGATGGATGATGGATGGATGATGGATGGATGGATGGATGGATGGATGGATGGATGGATGGATGGATGGATGGATGGATGGATGATGGATGGATGGATGGATGGATGATGGAGTCAGGACAGAGGGACGTCCGGCGCCGGGCCGCGCTGACGGTTGCGGGCAGGACTTCCTGTCGGACATGGCCATGACGGAGGTGGATCGTTTCATGGACCGGGAGCACCTGATATTCCGGGAGAACACCTTGGCCACCAAAGCCATTGAGGAGTACCTGAAGCTCATCGGCCAGAAATACCTCAAGGACGCCATTGGTGAGCACCAGCGGCAGCGGGGGGCGCCAGTGGACGTGTGGCCTCATTGGCAGGGGTGTGCTGGGGTGGGTGTTCCCACTCATGGCCATGAGATGCTTGAGTGGTTCCTTCTCATGGCCATGTGATCATTGGGTGGTCCCCACTCATGGCCATGACATGGTTGGGTGGTCTCCACTCATGGCCATTAGCTCATTGGATGGTGCCCACTCACGGCCAGGTTCCATCACCACCATCATCAGATCATTGAGCGGTCCTCTCTCATGGCCAAGTTCTATCACCACCACCATGAGGTCATTGAGTGGTCCTCACTCATGGCCAGGTACCATCACTACCATCATGGGATCGTTGGGTGGTCCCTACTCATGGCCATGATGTTGTTTGGGGTCCCACACATGACCACATCGCATCACCACCATCATGAGATGATTGGGTCGCGCCTTCTCACATCCACGAGATACTTGGGTGGTCTCGTGGCCATGACATGGTTGGGTGGCCCCTTGTTGTGGTCATGAGATGGTTGAATGGTCCCTACTCACAGCCGGGTTCCATCACCACTGTCACGAGGTCATTGGGTGGTCCCACCGGTGGCCATGACATGGTTGGGTGTCCCCTTCTTGTCTTCATGAGATGGCTGGGAGGTCCCATCACCATCACCATCATCGTGAGATTGTTGGGTTGTCCCTTCTCATGGCCGTGAGATCATTGGGTGATCCCTTTTCATGGCCATGTCCCCAGTCAGATGGTTCTGGGATGGCTGGGTGGTCCCTACTCACAGTCAAGTTCCATCACCTTCATCCATGAGATGGTTGGGTGGCCCCTTCTTGTGGCCATGAGATGGTTGGGTGGTCCCCACTCATGGCCAGGTTCCATCACCACCATCATGAGATCTTGGGTGGCCCCCACTCATGGCCGTGAAATCATTGGGTGATCCTTTCCTGTGGTCATGAAATCATCGGGTGGTCCCTTCTTATGGCCATGGTGTGGTTGCATGGTCCCTACTCATGGTCATGTTCCATCACCACCATCATGAGATCTTTGGGTGGTCACTTCTCATGGCCATGGTGTGGTTGGGTGGTCCCTGTCATGGCCATGAGGTCATTGGGTGGGTCTCCACTCATGGCCATGAGGTCATTGGGTGGGTCTCTGTCATGGCCATGAGGTCATTGGGTGGGTCCTCACTCATGGCCATGAGGTCATTGGGTGGGGCTCCACTCATGGCCATGAGGTCATTGGATGATCCCCACTCATGGCCATGAGGTCATTGGATGATCCCCACTCATGGCCATGAGGTCATTGGGTGGGTCCCCACTCATGGCCAGGTTCCATCACCACTGTCATCAGATCTTTGGGTGGTCACTTCTCGTGGCCATGGCGTGGTTAGGTGGTCCCTGTCATGGCCATGAGGTCATTGGATGATCCCCACTCATGGTCATGTTCCATCACCACCCTCATGAGATCTTTGGGTGGTCCTTTCTCATATCCATGAGATGATCGGGTCCCTTCTCCCGCTCCCCCTTGGTGCCCCCGTGGGCGTCCCCGCGTTCCTCTGCTCGCACCATGCCGCAGGCGAGTTCATCCGGGCGCTCTACGAGTCGGAGGAGAACTGCGAGGTGGACCCCATGAAGTGCTCGGCCTCCACCCTGGCCGACCACCAGGCCAACCTGCGCATGTGCTGCGAGCTGGCGCTCTGCAAGGTGGTCAACTCCCACTGGTGAGTGCGGGCATGCGGCGGGGACGTGACGGGAACGTCCCCAGGATCTGTGTGACACCGTGTCCTGCTGGCAGTGTGTTCCCGCGGGAGCTGAAGGAGGTGTTCGCCTCGTGGCGGCTGCGCTGCGCCGAGCGCGGGCGCGAGGACATCGCCGACCGCCTGATCAGCGCCTCGCTCTTCCTGCGCTTCCTGTGCCCCGCCGTGATGTCCCCCAGCCTCTTTGGCCTGATGCAGGAGTACCCCGATGAGCAGACGGCACGGACGCTGACACTCATCGCCAAGGTCATCCAGAACTTGGCCAACTTCACCAAGTGAGGGCGGCGACAGCGGGAGGGGTTCGGGGGTGGGGTCATGGAGGGGTGAGGATGGGTGGAGATGGATGGGGAGAAGGTGGATGGATGATGGAGGGGTGGAGGGATGGATGAATGGATGGATGATGGATGGATGGATGGATGGATGGATGGATGGATGGATGGACGGATGGATGATGGATGGGTGGATGGATGGACGGATGGATGATGGATGGGTGGATGGATGAATAGATGGATGGGTGGATGGATGGATGAATACATGGGTGGATCATGGATGGATGGATGGATGATGGATGGATGGATGGAGAAAAGATGGATGGATGTGTTGATGGGCAGGAGATGGATGATGATGATGGATGGATGCACAGGAGAAGGATGATGGATGGTGGTGATGATGACGACGGATGAGTTGGTGGACAGGAAATGGATGAGTAGAGGGACTGAATGTGTGGAGGGATGACGGCAGATGGGTAGAAGGTGGATGGAAGATGGAAGAGTTGATGGACAGAAGACGGATGATGATGGATGGATGACAATAGACAACGGATGATGATGATGCATAATGGATGATGATGGATTCCAGATGATGATGGATAATGGTGGATGATAGATGAGGGATGACCATGACAGATGACAATCGTTGGATGTTGGATGGCGGATGATGGACAACGATGATGATGATGACCATGGATGACAGACAGACATGGGTGGCAGATTATGGTGGATGATGGATGCTGATGGATGAAGACAATGCGTGATGATGATGATGGATGACAAATCACAATGGATGATGGTGGATGATGATGGATGACAGATGGTGGATGATGATGGATGACAGATGATGGTGGATGATGATGGATGGATGATGATGGATGACAGATGATGGTGGATGATGATGGATGATGATGATGGATGACAAATGACAATGGATGATGGTGATGGTGGATGATGGTGGATGATGGTGGATGATGGTGGATGATGATGGATGACAAATGATGGTGGATAATGATGGGTAATGATGATGGTGGATGATGGATGATGACAATGGATGATGATGATGATGATGGATGGAAAGTGACAATGGATGATGGTGATGGTGAATGACACATGATGGTGATTGGTGATGGATGATGATGAGGGATGATGATGGATGATGATGGTGATGGATTGACAAGTGACAATGGATTACGATGATGGTGGATTCCAAGTGACAGTGGATGATGATGACGAAGATGGATAACAAATGACAATGGATGTTGGTGATGATGGATCACAAATGACAGCGGATGATCACGATGGATGACAAATGATGATGGATGATAGTGACAGATGATGACAATGGACGTCGATGATGATGACAAATGACAATGGATGTTGGTGATGGTGGATGGCAAATGACAATGGATGATGATGATGACGACGATGGATGACAATGGATGACAACAAATGATGAATGATGGACAACCCCTGTCCCTGCCCTTCCCAACCCCTCACCTGCCGCATCCCACCCCAACCCTCTTGCTGGGACACCCCTCACCTGCCGAGGCCCACCTGCTGGCCCCGCCCTCACCTGCTGGGGCCCACCTGCCGGCCCCACCCTCANGTGGATGGCAAATGACAATGGATGATGATGATGACGACGATGGATGACAATGGATGACAACAAATGATGAATGATGGCCAACCCCTGCCCCGGCCCCTCCCCACCCCGCACCTCCCGCATCCCCCCCCCACCCCCCTTCTGGGACACCCCCCACCCGCCCCCCCCCCCCTGCCCCCCCCCCCCCCGGGCCTCCTCCTCCCCCCCTGCCGGCCCCGCCCTCCCCTGCCGGGGCCCACCTGCCGGCCCCCCCCTCACCTGCTGGGGCTGTTCCTGCCCACCTGCCGGCCCCCCCCTCACCTGCTGGGGCTGTTCCTGCCCACCTGCCGGCCCCCCCCTCACCTGCCAGGGATGTTCCCGCCCACCTGCTGGCCCCAGCCTCACCTGGGCGCACCTGGTGCAGGTTCGGGAGCAAGGAGGAGTACATGGCGTTCATGAATGAGTTCCTGGAGCTGGAGTGGGCCAGCATGCAGCAGTTCCTGTACGAGATCTCCAACCTGGACACGCTGACCAACAGCACCAGCTTTGAGGGCTACATCGACCTGGGCCGCGAGCTGTCCACACTGCACGCGCTGCTCTGGGAGGTCATGAGCCAGCTCAGCAAGGTACCATACCTGGGACACACCTGGGGAACCCGCCACGGCCTCACCTGTGTGGCTGCAGCCTCACCTGGGGGACACCTGGGGGGTGGTCATGGGGATGGACATGCTGCACATGCTGCTCATGAGCCAGCTCAGCAAGGTACCACACCTGGGCACCCCTCACCTGTGCAGCCACAGCCTCACCTGTATGGCTACAGCCTCACCTGTGCAGCCACAGCCTCACCTGGAGGACACCTAAGTGGTGGTCATGGGGATGCACACGCTGCTCATGAGCCAGCTCAGCAAGGCACTGCACCTGGGACACACCTGGGGAACCCAGCACGGGCTCACCTGTGCACCTGCAGCCTCACCTGTGCACCCACAGCCTCATCTGGGGGGTGCTCATGGGGAGGGTGATTCTCCCCAGGCTCTGCAGGTGTCCCCTCACCAGCATCCTACCGTGGGAGGTTCCTGGGGTCCCCCCAGGTGAGGTCCCCAGGTGTGCCCAGGTGTGCTGTGTGTCCCCTGCAGGAGGTGCTGCTGAAGCTGCGCCCCTGTCACAGTCAGTGGGGCCCCCCTGGGTGCAGTCAGTGGGAGGTCCCAGGTGTGCCCAGGTGTACGCAGGTGTGCCCAGATGCACTCAGTTGTGCCCAGGTGTGCCCAGGTGTGCTCACCTGTCTCCTTTACGATGCACTGCTGAAGCTGGGCCTTGTCATAATCAATGGGACATCAATGGGGTTCCCCTATATGAGGTTCCAGGTGTGCTCAGTGTGCCCAGGTGCACTCAGGTGGGCCCAGGTGTGCCCAGGTGTGCTCCCCCTATCTGCAGGAAGCACTGCTAAAGCTGTGCCTCATCGGGAGATCAATGGAATTCCCCTAGATGAGGTCTCAGGTGCGCTCATGTGTGCCCAGGTGTGCTCAGGTGTGCTCACCTGTCCCCTTCAGGAGGCACTGCTGAAGCTGTGCCTCATTGGGACATCAATGGAATTCCCCTAGATGAGGTCTCAGGTGTGCCCAGGTGTGCTCAGCTGTGCTCAGGTGCGCTCACCTGTTCCCTTCAGGAGGCACTGCTGAAGCTGTGCCGTGTCACAGTCAATGGGACATCAATGGGGTTCCCCTGTATGAGGTCCCAGATGTTCCCAGGTGTGCCCGGGTGTGCTCAGGTGTGCTCACCCAGGAGATGCTGCTGAAGCTGTGCCCCATCACAGTCAATGGGACGTCAATGGGGTTCCCATATATGAGGTCCCAGGTGTGCCCAGGTGCTCTCAGGTGTGCTCACCTGTTCCCTTCAGGAGGTGCTGCTGAAGCTGTGCCTCATTGGGACATCAATGGAATTCCCCTAGATGAGGTCCCAGGTGCACTCGGGTGTGCCCAGGTGTGCTCAGGTGCGCTCACCTGTCCCTGCAGGAGGCTCTGCTGAAGCTGGGCCCGCTGCCGCGGCTGCTGACCGACATCAGCGTGGCGCTGCGCAACCCTCACCTGCAGCGGCAGCCGAGCCAGGGCGAGCGCCTGCCGCCCAAGGGGCTGGTGCTGCGCGGGCCCTCGGCCGACCTGCAGCCCTACCTCGTGCGCGACCTCAACAGGTGAGCGCACCTGCCCGACCCGCCGGGACACCAAGCCGGGGGTGGCGCTGGGACGTCCACCTGTCACCCCCCATCACGTCCGGTTGTGTGGTCAAGGTGTTCCTGTCTCACCTGGGGGCCCTGGGTCTCACCTGGGGTGGCCCCACCCACCTGTGACACCCTCCCCCCCATGACATCACTGTACGCCTGTTGTGTCCTGTTGCGTGTCCCAGGTGATTTCTCCACCTCACCTGTCTCACCTGGTGGCCCTTGGTCTCATCTGGGGTGGCCCCACCCATCACCCCCCTGTCTTGTCTGGTTGTGTGGCCCAGGTGTCCCCCTGTGTCACCTGGGATGGCCCCACCCACCTGTGACCCCCCCCATGACGTCACTGTACACCTGTTGTGTCCTGTTGTGTGTCCCAGGTGACCTCTCCACCTCACCTCGGTCTCACCTGGGGTGGCACCACCCACCTGTCACCCCCCTGCCGTGTCCGGTTGTGTGGCCAAGGTGTCCCCCTGTGTCACCTGGCCTCACCTGGTGGCCCTCAGTCTCACCTGGGGTGGCACCACCCACCTGTGTCCTCACCCCCATGTCCCCATGGTGACCCCCCAAATACCTGTGGGGCCTTCATGTCCCCCCTGTGACCCCCAATGCCACCTGATGTTGCCAGGTCTCACCTGGGGGTGTCACCTGTCCTGCCCCAGTGTCCCCCCGGTATCCCCACCTGTCCCAGGCATCCCTGGGGGTGTCTCCTTGAAGTGTCACGTGTCCCGTTCCGGTGTCCACCTGGTGTCCCCACCTGTCCCAGGTATCCCTGGGTCTCACCTGGGGTCTCACCTGTCCTGCCTCGGTGTTCCCCCATGTCCCAGGTGTCCCTGGGTCTCACTCAGGGATGTCACCCGTCCTGTCCTGGTGTTCCCCCATGTCCCCACCTGTCCCAGATGTCCCTGGGGGTGTCACCTGGGGTCTCACCTGTCTCCCCCATGTTCCCTTGATGTTCCCGGGTCTCACCTGCTGTTGTCATCTGGAGGTGTCACCTGTCCTGCCCCAGTGTCCCTCCCATGTGCCCACCTGTGCCAGGTGTCCCCAGGTCTCACCTGGGGTCTCACCTGGGGTCTCACCTGTCCCTGTCCCCACAGCTCCGTGGATCTCCAGTCCTACATGGTGCGGGGCCTCAACAGGTGAGGGCTGGGATTTGGGGTTTGGGAATTGGGGTTTCGGAACTGGGGCTTCAGATTTGGGATGTGGATGGGAATGTTGATTTGGGAACTGGGGTTTAGAATTTGGGATTTGGTAACTGGGGTTCGGGATTTGGGATGGGGATGGGAATTGGGGTTTGCGGTTTGGGAATTGGCATTTCAGATTTGGGATTTGGAGGGGGACTGGGTTGGGCATGGGAACTGGGATTGGGATTTGGGATTGGGTACTGGGATTTGGGATTTGGAGACTGGGGTTTGACATTTGGGGTTTGGGAATTGGGATGGGGATGGAGATTTGGGATTTGGGAGTTGGGATTTGGGGATTGAGAATTGGGATTTGAGGTTTGGCATTTGGGATGGGGATGGGAATGGGGATTTGGGAATTGGGATTTGGGGATTGAGAATTGGGATTTGAGGTTTGGCATTTGGGATGGGGATGGGAATGGGGATTTGGGAATTGGGATTTGGGAATTGGGACGGGGATGGGAAGTGGGATTTGGGGTTTGGGAATTGGCATTTCAGATTTGAGATTTGGGATTTGGGATTTGGATGGGGATGGGATTGGGAATGTTTAGGATGGACAGCGACAGCAGCAGGATGACGATTCCAGAGATGGATTTCGGGCCGTGTCCAACCGCCCTCATCTCATCTGTGTTCCCCGTCCCGTGCCCCCCGTCCCTCCACCCCGTGTCCCCAATTCCGTGTCTTCTCCATCCCCCACCATCTCCCCATCCCATCTTCCCATCCCATGTCCCCATCCCAATTCCCCATCCCATGTCCCCCTCCCCATCCCGTGTCTCTCCTCCTTCCCTATCGCGTACCCCCCATCCCATATCCCAATCCCATGTGCCCCCCACTCCATATCGCCCCACCCCATATCCCCACCCCCATCCCATATCACCCTGCTCATCCCATGCCCCCG
>WAAE01003265.1:0-78305 GCA_013400495.1 Nicator chloris
TTTTTTTTTTTTAATTCACGATTAATTAAGGAAATATTCAAAAGTGCATGGCTGTGGTTCTGCAACGATTTTCAAATGCCATTTCATTCATATTTCTGCAAAGATCACAACGAGATGCAGGACACACCACTCACCACTATTTAATCTGAATCAATGGAGCTCTTGTTTGTAAAGAATGTAAAGTCTGTCTTAATATCCAACATGCTGATAGGAGCTCTAAAAGCTGAATCCACATGTAAAAATTTGGAGACAACATTTGAATACACTACACCATTTGCTTTATTTTCCAAACAAAGACATTAAGCAGTCACCAAAGTTTAAGTGAAGAAATACATAACCACTTACATAAATGCACTATTACTGCATCTAGTCTTGTAGCCACATGAACTATGACACTATGCCATAGCGGAAAAGCAAATGCCAGTAAGGATACTCTCAGACTCATAAACACGTGAATTTAAAGGAAGAATTTGATTTAAATTGGCAACACAAGTACTAACACCAGAACATTCAGTCAGAGTTTAACTCAGATGACAGTAAGTGAACATAAAACCACACAGAACTTTAAAATTTTAGTACTTATTTCTGTTGCCTCCATTGAACATTACAACTCCTACTAATCCAGACAGCTTTAATAACCCTTTATCATTCCTTTAATGCCTAGGAATCCACATGTTCATATGTTTATTGGTGTTCCTAAGTAGTGTGCACGCTCATGTCCTAACTTCAGCCTCAAATCACTGCCCAAAAGCACATCTGTGTTATCAGTGGTCACAGATCTCTTGTTTACAGTCTCACCTACCCACTGGACAGATAGAAACTGCACTAAGTTGAGACTCTGGTGGTAAAGCAGCAATTCCTTCTTTGCTGCAAATTGCTCCATTCCAAGGAATGCAACAAAATTTATTAAGACATGCAAAAATTTCCTGAATATTTGTAAGTCTTTTTCATGTCCCTCCAACAAGTGAGTTATTTTTTACCGACGTTTCTCGCTGCTGCTTTTTCTGCGTACAAGTTCCCAATGTGTTGCAAAGAGTAGGCTCTGTTTTTCTGAATCTAAGCTTTAGATTCATAGCAACTATGCTAGATACATAAAAGAACAATAAAATTAGTATTCTAGGAATTTTTTTCCCTCTGCTTTTCTCTGGCTGCTTAGTCACATCTGTTCTGTGTCCTGGATGTTCACGTGATTATTGTCTTTTCAGCATCAACATATAGTCTGTCTGTCAGAGGCTCCTTGACTGTGTTTCCTCCACTCTTCCATCTTTTGAAGTCCAAGGACTTCCAGAGCACCTGGCTACAGAGATCTGATTAGAGGGAAACACAGGTTCCTGTAGTCCTAAAATAACCCAGTGAAGAAAAAAAAAAGCATGTCTGAAGGCCAACAAGAATTAGGTAATGTATGATTAACTGTCAGGGAGTTTTATGTTGTGTGACTGCTCTATCTCAACTTGGGGAGGTTGTCACATGCAGTCAGCACCAGCTGGTCTCGTTGGTGTTTCTGAGAGCAGCTTTTTAAGATATTCCCAGTGAATGCTGAGGCAGAGACATTTTCCCTCATGTGGTTGCATTCTCCTTGGTCACATTTTCACTTCTGCAGAGGTAAAACAAGGAAAAATTGGTATTCCATGGTACAGCCACGCTGAACTGAAAATCTCTCTTGAAACACAAGGAGGTGTAACAATAAAGATTCTCCTCTACTGCTGCCCATAATCTTGTTGGCCAGCAATTCTGACCCTCTCCTGGGACCAGTTGTTACTCAGGTCACTGATAGTCATTCCTGAGCTTCACTGAATTGTATGAGTCACATCTGTTAGCACAGCTAGTCTCATAACTGGTACTGGTGCCTGATCCTGGTGCTATGTGTGTGTGCCACACACCACAACTGATTTTCTATTTCTAGAGATTTTTCTAGTTGATTTTTTCCATATCTCTATCCCACATACCTTTTTTTTTCACGCAAAGCAAGCCCATTTTTGTATTCCACAGGAGTAGCTCCAAGCTAATGAGCCAGGGCACTGTTGTGTACATACACATTTCTTTATAGCATGCAAGTGCAGGCAACAGGCTCTGCAGTCAGATCTCCAGCTCTTTTATCATACACTTGGTTTCATTCAGATTTACCATCTTCAAAAGCCTTGGTCTTTTCCAACCAATGCCTTTGGTTTTTCAGAGTACTGCAAGCAGATCAGATAAATTCATCCCATGAATCAGTCCAGAGAATTAGTGTGCACAGACAGACCAAAAGTTCAGTGCAAGTTGTATTTTCCATGTGATTTATGATGATTGGAGATTATTGAGACACAACTAATTTTTTGCAGTGTTTGCCCTACAGCACTGTTGTTTGCTATACACTAAATTTATTCCAAGTCCTGAATTGGACTGCATTGTGACTCTCTAGACCTCTGTGCCTTCATATGTTAAGGAGGGGTCTCTCTGGAGCTCTTCATATCACTTCAATTGATGTGAAAGGTGTCTTCATCTAAAACTTCTAAATCTAAACATCTAAAACTTCTCATTTCCTTGCCAGTGGGTCTGCAAATGGTCTGATGTTTGTAAGGACTATTTTGTCATGTTTCACCATGAACTGTGTAATAGAAGCATGGAGCTGTCAGTCACTTCATTAATAAATCTTTCTTGGTATGTTTTATGTCACATGTACTGTACAATAATACCCGATATCTTTGAAAGGACGTCAAATTTCTATTTATTTCTCCTTTTAAATATATATAAAAGAGAATCTTACCTAGTCTGATTTTTGCAGGTTTTGACTCTCACACGTTAAACTATTTAAAAATTCATTCTTGTTTTCCTGATGAAGTTAACTCTCCCAAACTTGTTGTTTCTAAATTCAGCACAGCAGGGTTTGAGCCATATTTTGGCCCTGTCAATAAAGCCTTGTTGAATGTCATCGTGGTATACAGCGAGATCTATACATAGAAAATATTCGCCATTCACAGCAATTCTGCTTCTTGCTAATGTTTTGCAACAAAATGTATAGGCCTGTTATGATCCCAATGTTAAAGGCACTCAGACTCTGGAAGGTATTATTTAAAATGCTACTTATTAGAGCTAACATTTCCAGGACAGAATAGCATAGGCAATCATAGAATCACTTAGGTTTGAAAATACCTCCAAGGTCATCAAGTCTAAATATCACCCAAGCACTGCCAAGTCCATCACTAAACCATAACCCTGAGCACCACATCTACATGTCTTTCAAATGCCTCCAGGGACGATGACTCAACCACTTCCCTGGACAGCCTGTTCTAGTGCTTGGCAACCCTTTGGTGAAGAAACTTTCCCTACTACCCAATCTAAACTTCCCCTGCACAACTTGAAACTATTTCCTCTCATCTTGTCACTTTTTATGTGGAAGGAGAGACCAACCCCACCTGGCTACAGCCTCCTATCAGGTCATTGTAGAGAGTGGTAAGGTCTCCCTGAACCTCCTTTTCCCCAGGCTAAACCCCAGCTCCCTCAGCCATTCCACATCAGACTCGTGTTCCAGATGATGTCTCCTCTTCATAGGCTCCAAATCAATTGTCATACATAAAAAGTTACCAGAGAAATGGAAAAAATTATCTGCAGGTGGTGGTTAGAAGCTCAAGCAAAGATGTTCTCATGGTCCTGATTCCAAATATGAGGTTGCAAATGTCAGCCCTAGGGCTTGTATAACCTCTGGACTAAAGTGAATTGATAGCAGTGTTGAGATTAGTCAGATAATGAGGACAGAATGTTTGTGTGACCACACCAAGTTGATGATAGGGAATAAAAACACATTTTAGGAAAAGATTGTGTCATTTCAGAAATGATGTAATACTCACAAACAGTGACAAACCCATTCATGCAAGTGAGAAAATATTCAGAAAGGGTTTAATCTGAGCCATTAAAACCATAAGCAAACTTGAGCCAGCAACAGAAGGAATGCCCTGGACAGTGCAGGAGTTAAAACATTCACATTGCGAAACAGTGAGTGCTACATTTGGTAAAGAACAAGGACACAAACAGGAAATGGCAGACGAGGAATACTTGCAAAGAAGTACTGAAATGTCTCAGCCTTGTCCTTACTGAAGATTGTGTACCATCACAGATCATTATCTACCCCCTTTTCAGTTAAAAAAATTTAAAAAAAGAGTAAATACAAATTTACAATTACATTCCAAGTAACATTGCACAAGAGAGACAGCAGTTAAACAAAAGCCCTGTTCCCTGAGTCACTGAGGGTGATGCTGGCAGCCTAGAGAAAATACTGCGTGACACCCGTGCAGCCCTTGGAGATACATTGCAAGGAACTCAGTCAATGACTGCAAGAAACATTCACCATAAGCTGACAGAAAACATTCACAGAAACAAAATAGGGCCATGGGCCTCCCCAGAAGGCAAAGCAACTGCCAAAGGATGGTGAGAAAAATGAGAATTAACTAAAACATAGTAGTGCCTTTTTGATCAGAGAGATGCATAATTCACCCTTTTGTCCTCCCTCACTATCTTTCTCAGAATTCCCAGGTACAGCACACCACACTTTCCTTCTTCGCCCACATTCCTTGTTTTTTCTCATACTGACCTCACTTCTTTCACTTTCTCTGGCAGAGATATTTTTTGTCCTACACTCTGTTACTCTACAGAAATGAAGTCCTGATATATATATAGGTTGGATCCTGTTTTAACAGAAGAGTTGCTGATGCCTTTCCTTGGGCATGCACTGACAGAAAGCAAGTGGATTTAATCTAACTCAAATCCTTTTTTCAGCAGCCCATGATCAAAGCACAGACCTGAATAATTTTTTGGAAGGGGAAAAAAACCCCAAGAATCATTCTTTTTCAAAGTTTACAAATAAATTTGCGTTTGGACAGAAAGAGCTTCTGGATCAGAGAAAAGTTTCTGAATGTTATTAGACATTAAAACCGAGATATTAGAATACAAATGTGATATGACATCAGCTCTGTGACCATAATAAGCTATTCTGACACCCAGAACAACAAGACATCAGCCTTTTACATCTATAACTGTACATACAAATATATATGAATTTTTGGCTCTAATCCCTCTCTGTCCAGAGCCTTGATTGCTCATGAGAAATCTATCAGTCACTGTGGATACAGTATGTGGATAGGCAATTACCATGGCAGTTTGTCCATCAGACACACAAAGTGACATCCTGTGCAATTACTGATATCAGTCTGGGACCAAGTCTCCCCTGAGGTGGGGTGGCCACAGTGAGACAGTCATTGTGGGGAAGTTGCCTGACAGAACCCCTCTTCCCCTGCATCCTGACAGCAGCCTCCTTTTCCATCCCTCATTCCCCTCCTTCCAGCAAGCCTCGGAATAAGGGATGCCTTCCTGTGGTACGAGCACAGGTGGCATGGCAAAGCCAACTGCAGGGAAGAAGAGGGAGACTGACAGGGTGTATTCATGTGTGTGCATCTGCACTCTGCACGGGGTTACTGCTGGCAGACAGCAGACCACGGAGATCAGAGGGCATCATAAGATTTATCTTGCCTTTCTGTCATTTTCTGCTGCCCTTTTGTCTCTTATCCCTGCAAACCATGAATTCCTCAGCCAAAACAGAACTACGGACATCCCTGTGGTGAAGCATGGATGCTGGATAACAGAGTACAGCAACTACCAAAATACATTGAAAAGGGATGTGGAGAAGGACACAATGGTCTCTGTGATAGGCCTGGTTCTGGTAAGCTGAGAGTACTTTCTTGTGCCCATGTTTTTTCATTTTTCAAACTACATCATTAGATTTGTATTCATTTTTTGGACTGGTGAGGGGAAAGCTCTCAAAAGAATTTTTCCAATTCATTTTCTGATTTCTGTCTTGTCTGATAAAAGGATACTTTCACAAGGTTGCCACCTTTTTTTTTTCTTCCATTACAGAATGAATTGGTGGTAGCATTCAATTCAGTAAAAACACATTTAAGAGGCATGCTGAAGAGCATGATCAGCATCTGTCTGCTTTGGCTTACAGGATAGTTTTGCCCCAATTCACTCATGTTCTGAGAACAAACCAGGGAGTTAAATTTATTATGCAGTTCCTTTCTTCTTGTACAAGTAATTCTTAAAGACTTCAATCACAAGCAATTATGGATCTGTGAATAACTTGTATTCTTTGTCCCTGATAAAGCTATATTTTTTTCACTGTACCAGTTGATTGTGCTTTTTATTATAATGAGACACAGCAAAGCCTTGTCAGCCCAGCCACAGCCTGGCACACTGTGTGGTGTCACGCAGGAAGAGTTGAGGAAGCCCAGTTAATGGGCAGAAATTCAACATTTCTTCATGGAAAATGTGCTAACCTGTTGTTTCCAGTGCCTTGAGAGACATGGCTTGTATAGAGTTAGGAGGGGAGATTAGACAGGAGAAGCCAAAAAATCCTTCTGAAAAATAAGGGCTAGACTTATTCCCAATATATTCTAAGGTAATTTTAAATGTCCCTATCACCAAAATATAACTAAAATACAACAGAAATTTTAGACTTTCACTGTCAGTGATAGGCACATAGTCTTTCAAGCAGGCCTTGCCTCACAATTTTCTGAATATGCAGCTTCCTTTCACATCATATGTGAACCAGAAATTTAAAGCAAGGAAATTCTATTAAAGGAAGATCCCATTTGTTCAAATGATCTAGTTATCCTAATGTCTATTCAGTACAAGTCTTGTAGAAATTATGAAGTGCTGTCCAAAGATTGTCTTCTGAAAATGACGACCATTCTATATGAGTGATGCTGTTATAAAAGAGTGGTCTATTTACAAAATAATTATAGTTTTGAAAAAAGAAGATATAATAGAGACACGTATCTCTCCCACATCATCACTGATCAGGCTTGGGATGCCCATCCTTTCATATTTTTTCAGTGATTTTTTTTTCCATTTTGCTGTTGATATGAGTGATTTATTACAAGAGGGAATGTTGTTACAAATCATATTGGAAAGTATTTTCTGCTACTTTTGTGAAGAAGGTGGCTGGTATTTCACATGAAGTTCTAAGTGTAGGAGAAAACAGTGTCAAGAATTCCTAGCTTCACTTTATTTCACTGTTCCCCACATATAAAAGGACTTAATTCTTAATAGGCCTAGATGAAGCAGCTGATGGAGCTTGCAGAGCTGCAGATAAAGGGGAGGTTGTTAGTGGAAATAAGGAGTCAAGGTGGAACTGAATCCCTTTCTCTTTGCCATCTGAGGCATTTGTGATCTTGTTGGCTGCAGCTCTTGATATGAAATGCTAGAAAACACCTTGTCTGCATTTTTTCCTCTCCTCTCTGTCTCTTTAATAAAAGCCTTGCTGAAAGCTGCAAGAGACAAAGAGAAATTCCATTTCAGGAATGAGGGTGGAATCTCCAGGGGTTTTTTTTGCATGTGAGCATGACAGATGGGAAATGCTTCCAAGGGAAGTCTGCACAAGTGCAGCCAAGTACTCCATGTGTAAATGCACTTGGCAAGCACAGGACAAAAAAATACCTTGGCCTCCTGCTTGAGAATTGCCTTATTTTGTACCTCTCCAAGCACATGACATATCTCTCAATTTTGAGAATGTCTCATGGCAAGCCCAGGTCTCACAATTTGAGCAGCACAGGGTACACCTGAGTCCCACAGGTAGCTGACTGTAGACTAGCACTGACTGCCAGAGTTGATTCCCCAATTCTACACCCAGCCCAGGAGACACATGGAAATATATTGAAGTTTATATTATATGTAATATATTTGTTTTTTTATTATTCATTTCCTGAAACATGGTTTAAACAGGTTCAAGACCTGGGTATACATACTGTGTTGTTTTCCACAAAGTCTGAAACAGTAGTTCCACTGCCTAAGGTTTTCTTCTTAGTCATAATGTAACCAAAGAGATCTTGATGACTTCTTGATAAGCTCAAAATTGTATTCACCACTGATCAGCCAAATTTCAGCCAGGATAAAAAACTGTTGTTTTGTTTAAAGCCTCCTCCCAATGTAGTGTCACAAAGAAAATACAGTACCATAGTTTCACCTGAGATTCTGATGTTTGCATTGCTCAAGCATGAGGATTTTCTTTCTCCAACTACCAGTCCTGGAGTAATTAGTCGTTTTCTTCTAATCTCCTAGTTGCCATTACAATGGCCAAGTCATCTTCTTCATGCTTTATTTGCTCTCTTCCTTCTACTTTTTTTCCATGAGAGGGACCCTCTCCTCTCCTATCACATCCAAGTCACAAAGATAGAAAGACATCAGATAGATTTCATCTCTGGCTTCTTAGTTTTTAGCCCGACTTCAGAGTTGGATGCTTCATGTGTTCTATCTGTTTTTCCTCCACTTTTGCCAGAGAAAAGGAAATATTCATCTCAATGTCACACTTTGACAAGCAGCACAGCCATAATCTGGGGGCAGTCAAAGGTAAAGCCAAAAGCAGCCTTTACTGGTTACAATCACTAAATAATGACAGGAAGGTTTTAGAAAAATCTGAATTTGTCACTATGAACTAAGGTAATTCTTTAATCTGATTCTGAGCAGGAGGTCAGTAACCCAGTTTTAATTAGACAGACTTACTGCTCTTCACAGAAGTATCCTTTAACTGTTATCTCTGGGATAGATGCATAAAAATGTTTTTAGCTATGTCTCATCTAAATTTGGGGTTTTGTGATTCTTCCACTCAAAATAATTGCATTGGCACCTAGCAAATGCAAAAGAGGATATGCTGAAGGAGTTGGATGGAACATGAGAAACTGTAATTCTGCATCTAATTTTCCATAATAGTTTCAAGAGCAGGCCAGGGAATAATGTCCAAAAAACCACCATAACTTTCAGAAGTGCAAGACATTTTGATAAGATGCCTATTTTGGTAATAAAACAGAACAGGAATATTTCTACTAAAATATATATCCCATGTAACATTGCTTCAAGAATGTTGGGGGTTAGATTTGTTTCTTTTTTACTTATAGAATTTTTTTCCTTAAGTTGCTAGGAAACCAACTACTGGGTACTTTTAGGTGCTTGACCAAAACAAAGGTGGCCAGAAGTCAGGAGGGGGAAGATAATGCGAGTTTTGGGGGCAGGAAAAGGACGGGGCTGGGGGCAGCTAGGCTGGCTCTTGCTCTCAGCATTGGAGGGAGGACAGCCAGGCTGTTGCTTGCTGCGAGAGGAGTTCACTGTCACCACCANTCTCAGAGTCCTGCAGGGGCACCGAGATCAGACTGCCCCAGGCTTTGTGAAGCTCAGCCCTCGAAGTTCCTGGTACTCTTTTGTTCTTAATGCTGTAGTTTTTGGTTTTTTTGCTTTGTTATACATACTAGTAAAGAACTGTTATTCCTACCCCCATAACTTTGCCTGAGAGCCCCCTTAATTTTCAAAGTTATAGTAATTCGGGGGGGGGGGGAGGGGGGTGATGTGAATTCTCCATTCCAAGGGAGGCCCTGCCCTCCCTAGCAGACACTTGTCTTTTCCAAATCAAGACAAAGGGAAACTAATCTACCTACATTTTCAATATTTTTTTGAAAAACAGGTTTGCATCCTTGCCTTGGTGAGAAACCCTAATGGTGGGAAATTTCTTTTCCGTGGTTACAGTATATTAAACAGAAATCTAAGCATGGCCATTCTGGACAAAATAAAAAATATGTAAGCCCCAGGTATTTTTCTGACAGTGGTCAAGAGCAGATAATGAGCAAAAACTTTAAGAATAGAGGGAACATTCAGGACTTTATCTTAAGAATATTCTCTCATTTTTTACCAGTTTACTACTCATGGATTCCCTGAAAGAGAAGCTGTGTCTTTTTGTTTAACGCTTTTCAGGTATTTTTATCCCATGAATGCATCCAGTTGCTTTTGAAATCCAGCAGTTAAATTTTGAACTCAAAATTATATCAAATCTGATCCAGGAGCAATATCAAAACCCTGTTCATATATACAAAAGTAAAAAATTCTATCAAAGAAAGTACAACATATGGTCTTCTTCTACAAAATACATATATAAACTAAAATGAAAATTCAAAAATTAGTATCAGAGATGCTGGAAGAGAAAATTATACAGGACAGACGGTTCTAATGATCAGTATAATAGTTCTTGATCCAGCCTTGGATACTATTAGCAGACCATATTCTCCAAAAGAGAGATTTTTTTGTAAGGTGCAATCACATAAGAGATGCGGTTTTAATTACCAAGAAACAAAAGGACCTCGATTTTACATCTTGCCTGAAAAACAGCACATAGAGTAATTATGGTGAGATAGTTATTCATTATGGACTCAGCAATCTGACACCTACTGATTCACCCACATCATTTTTATTGTAGTGCCCACATTTTCCTTTGAGATGCCAATCGACAGGCTTGATTTCAACTCCATTAAGGCAATGGAAATGTTTAAGATAACTTTAAAGAAGTATACAGTAGAATTTGCCCTTTAATCAAGCTCGGGGTTTAGTCAGACAGTTCCCAAAATAAGTAAGGGTGGTAATTAAGCTCTACCTCACTGTATCCTTATTCCCTGGTACATAACAAGAGCAAGGTTCCAGGAAGCAAGACCCATGGGGGCGTGACGGTGTTTCTGAAAGTTTGCTTGGTTCTGTGTAACTGATTTGCTTGTTCACATCCTCTGTCCTGTTTATTTTGAAAGATGTGTCAAGAACAAAGCCCTGAGGGACATGGCTGCAGATCTGGCAATGATCCCTGGAATAGGCATTGGTGCACAAGGGAAGGAAAACAGGGACTGGCCAGGAAATTAGGGTTGTTTTTATTAGCACTTTATTCACCCCAATCCACCAAGCAGTTGTTCTCATATGGATTTAATTACAAACTGAGAAGTAATTGAGGGAAAGTGTTAGACTTTGTTTCTTTAACACATGTCTAGGAAACAACCAGATACCTCAGGAAAGTTATTTATTATTGGTGCACAGAGTTAGCAGAGTTTTGCTCATGTTCCAAAACACCAAATGCATGTAATTTTAAAGTGAATGTCTACAAGTATATTTATTATTCAGGCTTACAATACCCCTCCTGCAAGCAGATTTGAAATTTACATTCAGCAAATGAAAATTCTATGGAAAACTTAGCCTGAATTTTAGTAAGCAAACAGACTGCCACTCCCATTGTAAATTGGAATTAGTACTACCAATTCAGTCAGAAATTTCCTGGGCTCCCTCTCAGCAGAATGAACAGGAAACAACAAACCATGGTATGGTTTAATTCATGCCAGGATGGAGACGTACACAAAAGACATTAGGTTCGGACAGCTACACATATGTTACCTCCACCAGTGGTCAACGTGTAAATGGAAGTAATCTTCCTGTAAGTGCCTGTGTTGAACAGTGCTTTCTATTCACACGCATTTCTATGTATCTAAAAAAAAAGTTGTTATTATTAACTTGGATTGTGTTCTAAATAGCTTTGATGCAAAACAACTCTTCTAGTCCACAAATATTTCACTAGGCTTCTTTTGCAAATCCATTAAGTAGACAATACGTATTTTTAAGGGCCAGGAATGTTTTCCTTCCCAGATCATGGAAAGAAAACAATGTTTTGCTGGCTTTGGAGAACATAACATTCAAGGAAATCTTTATGTCTGTATTGAAGAGGAAGAAAAAAAATAAGATAACCTTGGAATTTAACCATATTACTACAGAAAGGATGCAACAACTCACAGACCAATACTTGGGAAGGATAAACATCCTTGTATAGATGTACATGTGAGGGTTAAACCTAGCTCATTGTATCTTGGCTACTTCGTTCCCAAAATACATTTCCTTTTCTCTGAGATAAGAACAGCTTCTCTTCCTTCTGTTATTCTCTAATGGTAATATTTGTCAATACTCTGTGCCCTTGTGATTATTCATCACAAGAAGAAAAAAAAAAGCTAGAACCAGAAAATACAATGTAGAGCACAACATTGTGGAGATTAATTTATTAACGAGAACAGACACTCTACAAAGCAAATTACCATTTGTTTCTGTCATTATCATTGCAAATCAATATTTAGTAGAACTTAATGAGCAATTATTTACACTCAGCATATTTGGGCCTAGACCAAGGTCCGGGCTGCAATAGCTCCCAAGTGTCAGTCTGAGATTTGACAAGCACACCATCCCACATGCTGTAGAATGGCTGCAGTCATGCTGCTACTCAGCACTCTCCTAGCTCAGATTCATCCACATGCTTTGGATTACACAAAAGTGAAAAGTGGCATATAAAACAGATTTCATGTGTGGCAAGTGAATTTTGATGATTGAAACTAGTAACTCTGGTAGAATGTTTGGAAAGGACAGAGCTGGAGATAAGGAAGCTCAAGCTAAACAAATGTTTCTAGCTAGGTTTGTTCTAATTAGTCTGTGAGATACTGAAAGAATATTGTATGCCTGCATAGAACAAATTAAGCAGTAAATTTAAAACTTGTTAGTACTTGTTAGTTACTAAGTAAGATTCTTAACCAAGTCACATCTTTAGCATTTCTATGCTTGAAAACACTTGTTATCTCAATAGAAACATGAAAAGGATACTTAGAAGGGATTTCTTCTTTGCTTTAGTCTGTCTATGTATTTTTTCTCTATTCCCAAGTCAGTTAATTTAAGAATATTTATGAAGCCTATATCCATTGTTTAAAACATCAGGAACTTGTTTTGAGTCCAAACTGTTCTACTGTGGCATTATGATCAGAGTCACGATTTTATTAAATGTTAATTTTCAAAAAGCAAATTCACTTTAGCAATATCTTGTTAGGAAGTTTGAAACTAAAACTTCTCTATCTGCTTGTAAAAATATCTAGTTAAACAATTTAAGTAACAAATCAAGAATTTATAAGGTAGTTACCTTTTATAACAGGAAACAAATATAGGATTTATTTCATTGTATTTACATGTCTATTATGTAGGCGTGTATGAACAACTGTTCCTGGGCTCCCCTCAAGAGATAAAGACACTTTATGAGTGATTCAGGTCATATTGTCTAAAATAAATCTTAAGACAAACCATCTCACCTACAGACATTACATTGTAGACCTCTAACTGTAATGACCCCAACACAAATCCCTTCATCCAGACAGCACCGACACAGAGCAAGCTGTGCACTTGTGTCCCTTATTTTAATTGTGTCTCTCAGACAATGGTTCCACATGTTTCCACCCTCTTATGAGGGGACTGCATCACTTAGGCTCCCACTCAGAAGCTGAGATAAGGGTCATGACAGACTCCTTTGTAAAGTCCACTCATGACAAAGAAACTCAGAAGAGCAAAGGAATTCAGTCCATATATCATCCATATAGTTAAAGCATATGTTTGTATTTAATGCTGATGGAAACAAGAATGTGTTTCTAACATTGTAATTACACAACAGATACATTAGAAGGCTCTGAGTTTCTTCCAGAGATGCTTTTTGCCTACAGTATTAGTTAAATATTCATAATGATCTTTAACCAAGTATTTTGCTCTTTCAATGACTTGCTAATGTAAATGAAAAATCAGAGCTTCTCTCTTAACCTCATTCCATTTTTTAGGGTTGCCTGCACTGCAGACTTTCAGCTTTTATTCAGGGTTTGTTAAAACTGATGTTTACCTGACATACCAGTAAACGAAGCACCAAAAAAAATTCAAACCACTTTGGAAACTATTTACCCTGACATTAGATTCAGCCTTTGCAAAAGATCCAGTCCTCAAATAATTGGGGAGAAGGACACAAAAATTAATTACATGGAAAAGTCATCCAAAAGCTATTAATTCATCCCTTTTCCAGAAATATCCCAGATGCACAAAGACAACCACATCTCTGTAGCAATTCAGGAAAAAAAGACCAACAAGCCACCAAACCAATAAGCATAGAAATCAATGCATACAGCCCATTTTCCTTGCACAGTGTGCTGCACTTTATAGCAACTGAGAGCTACATTTAGTACCCAGTAGAAATATCATAACTAGTTCATAAGACCTTTGAGATTCA
Organism: Nicator chloris; assembly: GCA_013400495.1. Classification (NCBI taxonomy): domain Eukaryota; kingdom Metazoa; phylum Chordata; class Aves; order Passeriformes; family Pycnonotidae; genus Nicator; species Nicator chloris. Next base: position 13,898 of record WAAE01003265.1, read on the forward strand.
CAGTAGCTGGCTGTGGCCAGCTTGTTTCAAATTAGATTAGTCCAACCTAATTTTCTATTCATGTTATGTACAGATATTTGAGGTGGAAGGCTATCAGCTCAGGGCAGGCAAACAAGACTCCAAGCTTCAGCCCTTGCTCTTCAAAAGAGCACGTGCAACTTCTGTCCTTTCGTCCATGTGTCATTGCTACACCCAGCTTCTAAATATCACACTGAGTGACGTTAGTGCATGTGCAAACATGCAGGAACTTTGGGAATAGTAAAGCAGCCCCAGTCCACCATCCCAGGGAAATCTGTGTGTCTGTGACTAAATTGGTATTTATCATTTCCTGAGCTCCATGCTGGCAAGCAGCCAGCAGAGTGTGTACATTGAAATTAGAATGGATTGGGAGACAGGACTTTGTTCCAAATTGATCTGGGTGACGATAGCAATTTTGAAGGCAGCTCCACATTTTTAAAGGTTCATTGTGTATACCTATAAAGAAGAGGGGAGAAACATTTAGGAAAAAAAGCAGGAAGGAAATCTAATGCCAGGAGATATATATTTTTCTTATTTCTATTTTATTCTTTTACAGCATTATTTTATTATCATCAACAGAGGAGCTAGAGCTTGCTAACATCACATACATAAATGCATGGAGCAGGAATGGAGAAAATGCTATTTCTAGTAATCTGTTTATTATTTAGTAATTTTTCCTACTGCAAGTGCTCTCACTGCAAAGACCAAATGGTTTTATCAATTGTGTCAATTCCGGCATGGAAAAAAATAATTACTGTTAATAGGAGTAATTCAGCTTTGCCATGTGGTTGAGAGGTCTTCACTCATCAGTTTTACTCCTTGAAAATAGTAGGTGGACTTACAATACCAGCTTAGCTTCTTTTTTTCCTGCAACATTCCATATCAACTGTATAAAGAAGGATATTTTAACAAATGAATGTACTATTTTTTGTTGCTCACACTCTTCTGTAAAATGATTTGTGAAGTGGTAAGTCAAAATCAATAAAGATGTCAAGGATCAGCATTAATTTCATTAGTCTACCAGAAGCACTGATAATTTTTTTATGCTTTGAATGTTTGCCAGAAGAAAGACACACCAGGCACACAGTTCACCAGGCATAAGAGTGTTCAGTGTGCAACTGCTTAAAAACAAGATCTGATACAATGGAAAGAACATAACTCACGACATATACACACTTTCAAAAAATTATATCAGGAACTGACCTTGTGGAACTATTTTTTCATTCCGTATGATTCCATATGGAAGATGAGATAAAACTAAATAGGGTAATTTTCTTTTCACTGAGCACCAGAATTCTGTGCATAAAGTCCTCAATGATGTTCCCAAACCACTGTCTTTATGTTGTCTGGAGAGCCATCTGACTCAGCCCCGTGTTGTAGGAGTTATGATGGTTAGAGAATGGCTATTCTGAATGTTGAATATACAGATTTTCACCTCAGATTGGACCACCAATAAGAACACAGTACCTGGTATATCTCAACCATAACTCAAGGACATCTTGAGAACAAGATTGACACCTATGACTAGCTGTCTTGAACATATACTAGCCAAAAGCAACATACTCAGTTCACCTAGTGATATCTTTGGTCATCCTTTGATAGGACTCATGGTGAGTTATATCTTGCTTCAAATGTAAGTAAATTCTCTAGGCTTGGGTATGTTTTAAAATACATTATATGTTTTTAGCATATAGCCTTCAGCCATATAATTTTTATGCAATCAGGGAAGCAGAAAATTTGGAGAAAGCTTTGTTCTCTTTATATCAATAACATTTCTGTTTGGTGCCAAAGCAAACAACAATTTCCACGGCCCTTTGTTGTTTTCAGTGAGCACTTAAAAATCTTTTAGTCAAAAGGATTGAGTACTTCACCTCCTTGTCCTTCAGAGCACCACAGAGGTGGCCGCTCATACTTAAAGCCATCCAAGGCATCCTCTAAACCTTTGGAACAATAATGTCAGAACCTAAGCAATTCAAAGGAAATAGCTTCCTCAAAACTAGAATCCTCTTTAGCATGGACAGCTGTGTCTCAGTGGAGCGCAGCTTGCCTTCCTCCTTGTAGCACACAAATGTTCATTGCCTTTGATCTGGCTCCCCTTGCAGCTGCTCAGCAGAAGAACTAGGGGCTCCAAAAGGATGAGCTTTATTGATGCCTGGCCTGACTTGTCCCAGTTTCCAGAAATGATCTGGCTAGCCTGAAAGCAGCAGTGCAGCAGGACACAATATCCCCTTTCTCTGTCTTTCCTGTGTCCATGCTAAGCCACAAATCTCAGTGGACCTCTGACTCAGCTGAGATCCTCAGAAGAGGAATTTCTTACAGACTCGGCAGAAACATAAAATCCTGTCAAGGGGACAACACAGACTCTTCTGTGAGCAGATGGAGTTTGTGTATGATAAAGAGCCCTCAAGACAACAGTGTTTTACACAGATGCTTTCCACAGATTCCTATAGAATCAAGGAAGGCAGAATCAAACTGACGTGTTCTAAAGCTTTGCAGTGTTACACTTAGGATATTTTAAAACACAGATTTGCAGGTAGGGAGCTAACTACACATGACTGAATGCCTGTTAGGCTGCTACAACACTTCTCACAGAGTTTGCTGCTTACTGCAGATGGAGTCCCTTTTCTTCTGTTCTGTGACTTTGGGCCATATTGGCTTACTGTGTAACACCACAGATAAAGAAGGGAGAAGAAAAAAGGCTGTAAATAGCAAATCTCTCGTGAGCCACTGAGCTCCCTTTACAGCAAAATAGCTGAATGACATATACACATTTTTAGGAATCCATCCCACCTGTTTTCTTAAGCCCTTTGTAGGAACCTGAACATGTATGGTGCCAAAAATATTCACTTCATTTCACAAGAAGTTGGTGGGTGCCACACCAGGTTCCCAGTGGTGAATGATAAGGTACTGATAATGACAAGTGTGTACCTCTCTTCCTTGTCTGCTAACAAGAAAATAGTGTTGACTTTGGTCTCTGTAAGTTAAATATGTCCCATTTGCTTTTGGTAGATGGAATATGCCGAAGACATACCACAGGACCACAAATAAGAATAAAATTCTTATTTATAGTACAATTTACCACGGGCAAGCTAGAGTTTAACAATCATACTGTCAGTAGCTTCAACATAGCAGTCTTCTTTGGTGGGCTGGCCTGGCTTTCTTCTGTTCTGTCTGGTAAAGTCCTTCAAACATATTTTTATCTTTCTTTAAAGCAGCATTTGTATTCCAGTACCTCTAACACTGTTACTGAGCATGCTTAACTAATAAGTCTATTTTACAAGTGGTCTCTGAAGTTTGGAGGGCATGATTTTGTTGCAGACACCAAGAAGAAATGTAGAAAGGGAATATTCCAAAGTGTATATGTTATTTGTTTTCTGTTGCTGTCTGGTTGCTGAAATAAATAAGGATTATATGATGCTAATGTCTATCTGTTACTTCCTTTAAAAATTTCTGAACCCACTGCTGATTTTTTTACCAATTTTGGTGTATGGCAAAAAGAAACTCAATGACAGCCTCACTGAGGAAAAGGCAAAAATGAGATTTCATGCTTCATTTGTCATAACAGATGTTAAATATGACCTCAGCTTTAACACAAAAATCCACAGGAAAACAGGTTTCAGTAATAATGCTGCTTACCAGCTTGGTCTCAATGGTATAAGAGAAATCTATATTTTTTATGTACAAAATAGCATCTGTAGGAAGGGGAGCATTGCCTGCATAAGCTTTTTGTAAACAGCATAATAAAAACCCTGCTGTGTTACGTGGCTTCTACTTGACTTTGGCTTTCATGAACAAAACTTCAAGCAGCCCTAGAACACTTTAGTAACTTATCAGCTAAGTGATTTCTGAGTACTTATATGCATCTTAAGTTGCTTTTACAGACTTTGGACAACAAAATAAATACCTATTGGAAGAGCTGGATTAAAATGCAAAATAAAGACAGCAGCCAATTAAACTTTGCAAACAATCCCTAGCAAATGATCCCTTAAATAAATATTACCTCTTTTTTCTGTACTCAAACTGCCCATTGGCTTATTGAAGTTTTCATTCAGAATTCAAAACTATTTCAATTATCTTTTTTTAACAATCTGTGGCATAAAGTGGTTTACTGTGGACATCGGATATTCAAAACTTAAACTATATTGTAATTTTATTTTATGGATGATACACATCCTTGGCTACCTCATTCTTCTCCTTTGATAATGATCTCATTACCACCTTCATGGTACCTGCTGAGTGCATATGTATATTTCTTAGGATGTTTTCAGATTTTTAGGAATTTTACTAGACAAAAAATATTTTTAATTTAAAATTTGATGATCACTAGTATCTCTCAACGTCTGCTTGAAAGCAACCGAATCTAAGAAGTTTCATAAATATTCATGGGAAACAAATCCCACACAATGTGCAAGGACAATAAAACAGTAGAAACTTTCACTTTGATAACACGTGGATTTACTTATGGACTCTTTAACAGTAACCAGGTCACACGACCCCTCTAAACACCTTCTTAAAGCTGTTCTTCAAATATAAAAGTTTAATATGGGAAAACATAGTTTAGTCAATCCCTTGTTCCTCAATCTCAAATCCTTTTGATATCTCTCTGTTCCTCAATCCCTCCATAGCTGATGCTTCTCTCCTTGCTGATGGCTTCCCTTAAATATTAGCCTAGGTATCCTTTGATGCAAGATTACACAATGGCAGGAGACACACAATCTGAAGTGTTACGTGAAGATATATATTAGCTTTTCATTATAAAGTTTCCTCCCTTTGAAGTTCTAAGGAAACTACAATTTCCTTTCTCCTGCTCTAAGATATATATATATTCACACACAGTTAAATACGTCTCCCACAACAATTCATTTCCCAGGCCTAACCAATACTTAGGTGCAGTTCAAAGAGTGCCTTTGATCTGCACACAGTTCCTCAAAAAATCTTTATCTTTCCATTGAGATGATGAGGACTCCTACCAAGAAATGGATTTCTGCATCTAATTAATTGAGACCATGTAACACTTCCAAGCAATACTTTATTAACATTTGCATTTGAAAAGTCCACATCAGTAATTATTTGCATAAAGTAGAATACTGCGCTTGGTTAGACCGATAGAGGAGGGAGTTTTAAAATCATGAATTCAATACTGTACATCAAATAAAACCTTGTTTACCACTCTGTATCAGATTACACCCCACAACAGTAGTGACTACATTTGGGAGCCAGCCATTTATCATGTTAAAAACAAGGACTTTTGAGGCCAATGATCTACAGTAGCTCTATATAAAAAGCAGTTGTATTTTTATGCCTTTGCTAAGTTTTGTGGTTAAGTGGCTCACCTCGTAAGCACTATCCAATGTAAGCCATACAGAGTGAGTATTTATGCAAAGCATCCCACTGAATTCAGTGAGGCTATTCGTGTATGCTCTCAAAAACGAAAGTGTGGTTCATCCAGCACAGCCCTCAGCATGTGTCTGAGACTGCACAAAGCTCTAAACACAGTGGCCCTGCAATCTGCTGGCTGAGGCTTGCGGGGGAGACGAGCAGCGAGCAGTAAATTAGAACAGCGACTCAGAGCTGTGCCATCATCACTTACAAGCACTTATAAATTGTTTATCCCCCCCCTTCATGCTGTAGCTATAGGCTTTCTTGTTCCTACATCTGCTAAATATGACTGCTCCGCTTACTTACCAATCTCCCAGGAAGGCAGCAAGGCTCACTTACAGCTTACATCACATGCCAAGGGGTAAAGCACCAGCTTTGTACTGAGCACTGTCATCTCTCTTAATTTTGATTGCTTTCCTTTTACCTGAATTTAATCAGATTACAGGCAAACATAGGTTTAAGGGCAACCTAACAAAGCTGAATTTTTCCTTCTCTGTGGATGTGAATATAACAAAATAGAAATGAAGGAGAGGCATAAAATGCTCTTAAATGGCTTGGGTTTCATTCACATACCCCCTTTGGCTTCTCATCACAGCATCTTCCTTTGGTTTGCCACAAGACACCCCTTTCCAGAAGCAGCTACACAGAACAATGGCAAATGAGAGTGGGACATGCTAATTCACCAATAAGCCAACCACCTGAAATGACGTGTTTTCTTTTACACATAAATACACTGCTGGTCTGGTTTCCGATCATGTCACTCAGTCACTGTCACTGCACTAAGGGGCAGTAGCTACTGCCCAGGGCCACTGCAGTGTCTTTGCCTCCATGTGGAGGTGGGAGCCCAGATCAGCTGTGGATCAGCATAATCCTACTACCTGGTTAACAAGAATAAATGGGAAAAAAAGAAAACAAAAACTTGTTCTTATCGACTCCTTTTCATCTGATGAGCACACTGTGCTTTTCAGTGCATGTTATTCATAGCATCCCCATGGCAATTTGATCGTCTAAGATGTAGAACGGATTGGCTAAGTCAGTCCAGCTAAAGGGCCTGTGGCAGAATTAGGATCTGTGTTACCTTTACTCACAGCCCTCTGCTTTGACCACTAGATGATGTCAATGACTGGATACTTTGAGGTTATATGAAAGCTTGGTCAGACACATCTGTTTCCAGGCAGTATCACAGAGGTAGCTCTTTTCTTTAAAATTGACTGCAATTGAAATCCTACAATAAACTCCATTTAATATATTGCCAAACGGACATATAGCTTCAAATTCAGTCTGTGAAGTCTCATCTTTTCAAGAGCAGAAACCCTTCTGTCACTGAGAAAGACCTGAAAAGCTCCTGCAGTCTCATAGGGAGTATTAACCACTGATGAGGATCTGTCTTAATACACAAGAGAACAAGGGTCAGAGTAGTTCGACATGAAGCGTGAGGGCTTAGCAGCAGGAAAAATCCTTCTAAAAGCCTAGGGTATAAACATGATTAGAAGGGAAATTTATAATTTTGCCCAGCAAATTTCAAGCAAGCCAGCCAAGCTGCACAAGGATTTTAATGACATTTTCTCTTGCTACCAAGGATGCTGTGCCAGAAGCCCTCAGACCTGCCTGCAGTCATATTACTAGACTTGCAAACCATACTGCCCCAAAGACAGTGCAGGCTATTTCTGTCACAGATTAGGTGACCTCTACACTTTTTGCATCTAGCTGTGGAGAAAGCTGCAGGTGGAGGAATGTTCATCCCTCGGTTAAGCTAAACCTTTGTTTGCCGTGTTCACATGAATAACTTATAGGGCCTTGGCATCCTGAAAGCAGCACTGACACAGTTGACATGACAGCACTATAGACTGAATCCCGATCTGCCCTCAGAGAAGAAGATGGGATGTTTGCTCGTTTCACATTTCACCAAGTCGGGCTGTTCAACTATTTATAAGATGAATAGAAATTTCCACTACTTCAGCTGACACACCTGCCTTTACCTAGCAACTGCTCAAAGGGAGCCAGCTGAGACAGAGGAGGCTTTGAGAGGCACAGCCCAGAGAGGAGCCTGCTGCTGCCACCCCTGCCAGCCCTCCCCGTGCCTCCAGCTCTGGCCTCTTGGCAAGACAGCAGCCCTTTCCTCTCACCTCAAAATCTATTTATACCCTGCACAGCTCTGGAGAGGAAGTGCCTTCCTGAGCAGCCTCCCCTGGGCAGTGAGTGGTGTGGGAGCAGCAGGGAGTTCTGCAGGGGCCTTGGGGCAGAGCGTGGGGAGACCGCCCTGCCTAGCTTGAGGTGACCGCCATGGTCACATGAAGCAACCTTCCCAAGGTTGGTATCCCACCCGTCCTGCTGCAACGCAGTCCTGGATACCCCTCCTATGCCACATGGCCCCTTCAGGGTGCCTGGGAATCTCTGACAGTGCAGGGAGCCCACCTGGCACCAATCACTGTACATTTTCATCCAGCTTCAGGCCCGTGGGAATGCAACCACCATATTCTAGTCTTCTGCTGGTTTTGACACGAACAAGTGAGGATGAGGAACACCACTCAACCCGAGGCATTTGTCCAGAACTAGTTTTGCTGATGAATTGCAACCTGGCCCAGACATAGAGCCTGCAGTCACTAAGATTTCACGTTTGACTCACGTATCTGTAGGGTCTCTCAAACAGCCTGTTTCCACCGGACTGCCAGTGGCAGAAAGGACAGAGCCCCACTGCATTATCACATTTCTGTGCAGTGTGCCTGGGGGCTCCAGCCACCACAGGGTGATCTTCTAAAGAAGTCTCCCAGGGGTAAAAAGCCATTTTAACAGAGATTAAAATATAGATGAGCTAGTGAAGCCAGGGAAAAATGCATGAAAAATAGCACTTTGTTACTTTAATGCTGTAACTGTGGAGAGGGACAAAATTCTGTGGTAACGGGCCCAGAGCCGGACTAGTGAGAAGATTCACTTTTACAGAAATACTGAATCTAGTCCTAGCCAGGAATAATGTCCCATCATCCTGGTGACTTCAAACACACAAAAACCGAGGAAGGAAGAGGCTATACATGGGATGCTGCAGCCCAGTTTAAGATAGGAACAGGCAAGGACATTGAACAGACAAAGAGGGGGTGGCAGCAAGAGGAACATGTGCCAGCACAGATTCATCATGCATGCTGTTGCCAGGCTAAGAAAAAAAAAAATAGAAAAGGTATCCCAAAACAAATTGCATTTACTAGGTGTTCCTTCCTCAGCCTGTTACCAGCAGAAGGGATGGGGATGCATACAAAAGCAGTGCCCCAAGCCAGCCAGGAATACAGGTTGGGGTATCTGGGGATTTGGCTCCCTCTCAGCAGGGAGAGGGGCTCTTGAAAGGCAGTTTTTTTTATTCTGATACCTTAAATGTTTACCCACTGGTGTTTGATGGTTTTGGAGAGGGATGACTGTAACTAAATATGACATACTTTTGTTGTTCACAATATCCTACCACGTGGCAGCTTTAAAAAAAGAATATTTGACTACATAGTTTTAATGCTGAGGATGAAAAGACCATAATTGCTACAGCAATGTGAATTTTATGACCTGAGTTGAGATTATAAATGTTAGAATAAAAGTAAATGTGGTTTGGAAAGGGAAGGGAAAAGGTATTTCAAGGAGACATGCTTCAGTTTCAAAATATCTTGTACTTTTTGCAAAGAAACAGACTGTGACCAAAATATTCAACAGCTTTTCTCCCTTGTGCTTGACACATGCTCTCAAATGTAGAGCTGAGATCAGATGCTAGGGAAGGCAGGGGAGGAGGTTCCCAACACCAAGTGAAGCTGAATTAACCAAGTAATTCCTTTTGTATTTCAGTAATCTCAGACAGAGACTGATGGTAATCTTCAGGATAGTCCTTCCCTTCCCTTCCCTTCCCTTCCCTTCCCAGCCCTAGCACTCCTGTTCATCTTGGTAACAAGCTCTTTGAGCTGTTAAAGCTGTTTGCTGGAGCTCTGCATGCTCTCTTTGAAACTGAAAATCATCCTGCCATCATCCACCTTGCTTTAACACCCACCCACTTAGGAAATCTGAAAGCTGTGTATCTTGTCAGAGGCTGCTAATGCTATTAATTCTCCTACCTTAATAGTCTATCCAGAATATGAAAGCAAATTTTCTGCAGATTCCTGGGCTATAGCACATTCTGCTGCATTTCCCATACACATTCCAGTGTCTGTTTCCCATGGTTAAAAATAAAAAAGTTTGATTCAACACTCTCTCATTTCATTTGTACATGACTGAGATATCATTGTTTTTTACCTGCATAATACAATCTTTGCCCACTAAATCTTGTTGTGACTCTTTCCCTGTTTCTTGGCAGGCTAAATTGCCCTCTCTAACCACAACCAGACCATTTCCCAAAGCCAGACTAGCAGAGCTACAAATATCCTGGATCTCTGTAGCTTGCAATGGAGACATACCTGAGTGTGGTGCACAACCACTGTTAGATTTACTATCCAGTGGCCATGGGTCTCACTGCCTACCTAAGCACTGTTAATGCTTTACCTATCAAATGAAGGTAATTGCTGAATTATTGGATGCTTTAACTGCACACCAGATTTTAAATCGTTCCTACACTAGGAAAATAATCCCAAGGTGCCAAGTTTAGTATCCCCCCAATATTATCAGCTGGGAGCAGAGAGACAGAATACTCTTAGAAAGTTTTCTCTCACAGCTTGATAATTCCTTCCACGAGGCACTGTCAACCCAAGAGGAGACTGAAACGTTTGTATTGAAGCTGATTTGCAGTTGCACAAGTGTCTTGCTGTTGAACCCTGGCTTCAAAAAGACTTTTAAAAAAGCAGAAAAAAAGGGAACATCTGATTTCTATGAAACCAGTTTCAGCCATCCTAGATTCAAATGGAATCTAGGATAGATGAAACTGGTTTCATAGAAATCACTCAGATAAATTTAGCCCACTGTGTAGAGGATTCTGTGTCCAAGGGGAAAGAGGATGCAGGCAAGGAGCAAGAGTTTGCTCTGCTGGTGACACACTGATCCCCAGATGCAATAGAACCTCACCATAACAGGTTGGAAGGGGACAGTGAAAGCAGACTGTACTTCAACACAGAAAAACTCAGAATTCTATAGGAATAAATCAGGCAGGCAGGCTTTGGCACAGCTTCAGAAAAGCCTCAAAATGGCCTTACATAACCAGTTGGGCCTATATGTCTTCCCTGCCTGATCTTGATGCAAAGCAGTGAATCTTGCCTAAGAACCAGAGCATGGGGCCAATAAAACATATTATGCAAAAAAGGGCTGCACTACATTTACTGTATAGAAAGAGATTAAAATATTTCAAGGATTTGATTGAGACTTTTAGCAGCCCTTACATTATAAATATATTCAGTACTAGGAAAACAGCACATTTGACTATAAGGCACAAGACATCACATTGGGAGCCACATGAGTGCTGCTCACAACATGGCCAGGGACTATACCAAGGCAAGAAAGGGGAGAAGAATTTGTTGTGGTAAACTGTCTTCGTGATTGTTCTGATCCAGGGAAAATGTTGACCAAAGGTAGTACAACATAAAAGGCTAGCTAAAACAATAAAATGACCAGATACAACACAGGAGCATAGGAATGGTTTAATCTTTCCAAAAGGTTTAGTTAATTTAAAAGGTAACTAAGAGTCAAGCGTCCCTTGGGAACCAACACTGTAATACTCCATTCCATGCACTATGACTGAGACAAGATCTAAGGAGGTCATAAGCAGTATAATAGGAAAGATCCTATTTTAAACCTTAGCCACTGGTGGAACTAAAACTCATTTTTCTTTGTGCTGTGTTAAAAAGTAGGTTAGATGTTTATTTGTAATGTGAGTTTTTTTTTTGTTTCACCTAATTTCCAGTAATATTGCTTTACTCTGTTGTAATAGCATGGACCATTCTTTCCTTCCCTGGTGACTTCATTTAAGCAGAATTAAGTTCAGAGTAGCTTTATGAATAGATTTGATGTGGTGAATCTTCTTCATTAAAAAAGAGGAAGCAACCGAGTATACAGGCATGGGAAATGCACCAGGGTGGGGAGGACCAGCACTGTTCCATAAGAGCACAGGTAACCAGAAGGAACATGGATGGCTGACAGAGTAACAGCTGTTACTCTGCTATAACTCTTAGCCCCCTTTCATGGTTTCTATCATGCCTAATATGCTGCAGCACAGTACTAACCAAATGCACAGCAGTCCCATCACTATAAGACTTAAGAGTGAAATAAATGGTCATATAAATAGTCCATGCTACCTGGCATTCAGATCAGTCTTTTTTACTTTTGCACAGATAGCTGTGAGGAGTTTTTTAAAGTTAGTGATATAAATGAGGTAATAATTAGGCTCAGATTTCCATACCTACAGATTTTAAAACCATCCAGAAAATCACCGTGAACTGCGGCATTCAGAATATCAGCTGAAGACACACATGGCTGAGGAAATCAGAACAACTAATTTGCTGCACAATCTGTGTAACACAGGCATGAGTTCTGAAAAGCTAATGGAGTTTCCACACTAGTAGTAGCGTGCCAGCCAAGCTGGATCTGCGACAGCCGTGGTGGCACCCTGCCCTGACCCCATGAGGGCTCCACAGCCATCAAAAAATGGCAGCAACCTGTCTTATAACTGAGCATGAGAGTGACATTACCTGGAGGGAGATACTCACTCCTCCTACTTCCCACCCTCACTTGCCATCTGTGCTTGAATTTGCTAGAAGTGAGATGATCTCAGGAGCATATTATCTGCCTTCCACCTCAAGCTAGCTGTTGCTGACTGCACTATACTAAGTGTGCACTAGTCCCAGACTGTCCTAACTCATGGATCTCCTTGCTCTATCACAAGGTGTACATACACCCTAATTATCCCTAAATTTGCACCATCCCTTTGATGCCAGTGGAGCTACACTCACAAACTCATCAAGGATTGAACACTGAGTCCATGAAAGAATAAACAATTCCAAACCTGTAGTTAGGTCTAAAACTGCATGAGTAATTTTCCTGTCCAAGATGAATACTCAACTTTTCTCACGGGGCTGCATACTCACTGCAAGTACTGAAGAACAGTGCCAGGGCTGAGAGAAGAAACCTGTCAAATGTCATTATGTGTGCTCTGAAATGCTGACAAATCAAAAATCCACACAATTATAATTTAAATATTTGGCCACTGACAGAAGAAAACATGTATTCTGGCAAATATCACTCTGTTGTGAAAACAATCCCTTCAGCTAAGTCTCCTTCATGCCCCAAATCCCTACTTACTTTAATAGAGTGTTTTGGAGTGCCATGGTTCTCTCTGCACCTAGCTGGAGCCAGGCTGTTGAGCCACAATGTACCCATTTTTCTAAATGGAAAGGCCTCTGGTCATCATCATTGTATTCAGTCACTGCCTGTTCTAGGAGATCACACCTCTTTCCCTGTGGGATAGACATTGGGTTTTTGTTTAGTTGGGATTCTTTTCTCCAGGAATTGAACAAACAAACCCACTCAAATGATAAGTACTGTCATTTCCCCAGAGAAATCGTATCACAACATTATTTTTTCTTTTCTAAAGAGAATCTACTGGTCCTCCAGGTTATCCTCTCCTCATCCTACCCACTTTTACAAGTATTTTACCAATTGTTTGGCTCCATGCATTTACCTCTAAAGCTCTCCAAGGACAAAAGATTGGCAGCTACTTGACCATAGAGGTAGTTTAACTTTACATACAAGGGCAAAAATGGAGACGGAAATAAGATCAGCAAGAGGACTGCAGCTCTATTTTCCTAATGAAGCAGATCTTTCACACCGAGCTGGGCTTACACACTGTAATCAAGCATACTTCTCATAACACTGGGGTTATGGAGAGCCCTGTGCAGAGCAAGGTAATTATCAGCTGCCACAGCTCAGAAAGGCTCTTCCTTTTCATTTTGCTCAGTTGTCAGCTTATATTAAGGAAGAAAATTAAGAAATCCCCTCATTTTCAGAAACATCTGTAGCACAAAAAAGACATGCAGTACATATGTATCCACTTCCCTCCAATCCCCACCCCCCAAAAAAAAAGAGTGGAGGAGAGAGGGGGATCAGAAGATGAAATATTGTTATGCTGGTCATCTTTGTGAAACATGTTTTCACAAGGATGAGCCAAACCGAGTTTTCAATCTCATTTCTGAAGGACAGCATTGTGGAAATTACTTCATATGTGATCAATAGCATTGAATAAATTGAAGTATTTTGAGAAGGGCTTCCCTGGTACTGAAAGGCAGGGACAGGTGACAGTCTAGAGGATAATGAAACTACTGAGGAGATAAACTGAGGCAGAGTAAGATAAATCTCTGACTTCCTCATATGAATGAAAGTTAGTACAGATACAGGGCTGTGATTTATTTAGGTAGTAATAGTAATACAGGGTTATTTTCTCCTATCCAAATGTACAGAAAGTGCTTTGTGAAGAGTTTGTTTGGAAACCCTTGTGGGATCGCAGGACCTAAGACAGAGTTAAGCTTTGATATCTCTATGTATAAAAATGTCCAGGCACAGCATACCATAAAACCCAGCCAGGTAACACATACAAGCAAAAGGAAATATTGAGAAGTCAGAAAATTACATTCAGCAAGTAGTTCTAGAATAATGAGTTACATTCAGTCCAAAAAAACACCAGAAAGCTTTATTTAAAAGAATTTAAGTTTTATTTAAGAGCATAGGCACATGTGAAAGAAATAAAATCACTCAGCAAACTGTTCTCAGGATGTGACCTATGACAAAACTAATCATACCAGCATGCAATGATAAAGTAGACCCTCAAGGCCTGCAAAATGAGGGAAAAAAGTTAGAATCTTATAGGAATGTGAGGGAGAATCTCAGAACCACAGAATGGTTGAGTTTGGCAGGGACATCTGGGGATCACCAGATTCCAGCCTCTGCTCAAAGCAAAATGAACCACAAGAGGTTGCTCAGGTCTGTGTCCATTCAGGCCTTGAAGACCCTAAAGGATGGAGCCATGACAGCCTGTTTGGGGAAACCGGTCCTGTTGTTCAACCACACTTATAGTAAAAACGTGTTTTCTTATTTTAAACATTGTGTGCCCACTTTCCCTTTTCCATTCATCAAACACCACTGAGAAGAGCCTAGTTCCATCTTCTTTATTCCCGTCCTTCAGGTATCTAATACACATTCACAAGATCCCACTAAGCTTTGTCTTCTCCAGGCAGAGCTGCCCTGACTCTCTCAGGCTTTCCTCTTATGAAAGACACTCCAATCTCACAACCATCTTCGTGACTTCACTGAACTCAGGCCACTATTTCAATGTGCCTGTTGATGTGGGGGTCCAACACTTCAGCTGGGTCTCATCTGGGCTGAGTGACACAGGACATTATTAGTGCACTAACTCAAAGGGGGAAAAATCACTGGTAAAACATATGATAATTTGATATTTGGGATAAACTACAAAATATCTGAGAGCAAAATGCTACTTAAGCCAAATATTCCAAAAGATACTTGAACTTGGTGCCTGAAAGGATTCCAGTGGTACATTAATGAGCCCAAGAGAAGAACTCAAGATCTTTGTGCTTATAGTTTAAGACATGACAAAACATCATCACCTTCTGAACTTTGTGAATGTGGTTAGCTCAAAAAAGTGGTAAAGGATGGTGAAGTAATTAGAAAGTCAAGATTTTGTTACTTCTAATTGGGTAAAAATTGTCAATGAACATTTCTTTCAGGACGCCTGGCAAGCTAGAATGCACATGTGTATGGACATACGGGGAAATACATGAAAGCACACATGAAAAATTAAGCTTCTCCATGAGCTTCTCAGTGACCTGGAAATAATATTTTTAAGGAACATTTTTGTCTGGTGAGAGAAATATTGTCAAAGCTTACTTTATCTTTGGCAAGGGAGGGTGGGCAAGTGCAATTTTCATTAAACTGAACCATGATACAACCAATGGTCAGAGAACTACTCTCACAAACACACTATCCCAGATCTGTCCCAGTCCATTCCCATCAGAGGACACACACAAGTTGTGACCTGAGAGGATTGTAAGATATTAACATAATATGTAATTCGCTCCATGTGGAAAATCAATTACCTCCATAAAAAAAAAAGGCATTTGTTAGTCATGGACCAGATGCTAAGACATAAATTTTCATATCTGAAAACTGAGGAAAATTGGAGTGACTAGAGGAGAACTGATGCTGTTTTCCTATGGCTTCCCCTTTTAAGAGGTTAGCTGAAGTTCTGCAATTACACCAGAGTTCTGTATTACACCCATTACCCTACAGTACATGTATTCACAGTCCAAAAATGTCAGATGTTTCTAGGACATCTGTGTGCTCCTCACCTCACACATACTTTCACAGCAGCCTGATTCTACAGCTATATCTTTGAAACTTCCTTTCCCTGGCAATTAATGTAGCTCAGTTTTTGCTTAAGAAATGAATGTTCCAAAGTTTTTAAAAGATAATAAAGCCTGGAGACTCTCTTGCCAGGAATGAGAATTTGGTGATGAGCAAAGTGATCAGAGGTCTGTGGAGATTGGAGGAAGGAATTGGAAACTGGAGGAAGGAATCTTGCAGGGAAGAGTTGCAGCTCACTTTGGTTTGAAAGTCAAATACAGCTCCAGATATGAATCATAATTAGACTCTCACTGAAAGTTTAACTCCTAATTTCAGAATTGGGTAGTGAATGCAACCAAATATGAATAGTGATGCCTCAACACATCCCTTATCAAAAACAGCAGTAACAGTCAATAGTGCTCAAGACCTAAATATTTAAGTGGACTAAAATAAATATCCTCAGAACCTGACCTATCTCATCTGGGCAGGTAGCAGCAAGGCCATAACACCCTATATGTTCTTTGATCATCTTGGAAGAATTTATTCTCCAGATGTTTATGTTCCTCAGAAAAACAATTGGTATTCTATTTTTATGGAAAACAATTTATGGAAGAAGTCCAACAATATGAATTTAAATTTGGCTATCTGCCAAAGAGTGGTTTGGTAAACATGCAATCTTTGTTTCAAGTTTCCAAGAAGCAGTTATATATAATTCAACAGTTCCCACTGTTGCAATAAAATGGCAAAAAGAATAAACAGACTAAGCACTGAGTGGGGAGAAGCCCAAACTAAGAAATTTTACTTGAGAAGCTGAATTGGTGGAACCAGACTGAGAAGGAGCTAGCAACAGCCCAGGAAAATGGCAGAAGAGAGTAAATAGGTTGCAAGGAGACAGAGACACATTGCTTTGGGGCAGCAGGGCATGCAAAAAACTGGAAAGAAAGGAGAGAAAAGCAAAAAGCATAGATAGCAAAGAGGAAGAGTAGGGAAGGTGTGAGGAGACAGAAAAGGGAAAAAACGGTGGCAGTCACACCTAGCTACAGAGAGGAAGAGAATTACTCCTATAGATAACATTCAGAGTGTATTATTAATTTTAAAGCTTTAGAGATTAAATAAAAGCAATAATTTTAGCTAAAATATAAGTTTCCTAAACATCTCCTAAGTCTCTAAATTGGGAGAAAATCAAAAAATTAGCCCACTGTTACATGAATGAATTGCAGTAGCAATGGTATTGAGGGTAAATACCAGTTCAGCAAAAGGCAACAAGTGGCTTTTAAGAGCAGCTGGGGAACGTTTCTGTAGTGAAAGCCAAATGCAGGTAACATTTCTTCCTGATGAACCATTAATTCTATTCAAGAAAGAAACAACTCAAATTAGTTGTTTCTTTATTTTATTATTGTACTTCCTCATAACAACCTGCATTATTTCTATGAATGTATAGGTTATCATGTTGAAGCATATGGAATCAAAGATTTGTGGACTGGGAGAAGCGGTATTTTGCTGTGATAATAGCACCATTTCTGCATAACTAGTCACTGACCTTTGTTCTTCTCATCAGCAAATAAACCATCTTTGTAACAGAAGTAAAGCTGAGGGATTTGAAAATGTCAAAATAGCAAGCAACAGAGAGCCCTTGGCCCATATAAATATTTACATTTGAAATATCCATTTGCTGAACTGAATATTTCAGCTGTTGAAGGCAGCCTGAATCTCATTACATCAGCTCCACAGGCCTATTGGTGCTCTGGCTTTGAAGACAAGAACAGCACATTTATTGTGCGATACGCACATTCCGAGCACCCAGCACACTTACAAAGTGGTTGTATTCCAGCAATGCCGTGTCTCTGCTATTCAATTTTTATGATAGCATCCAGACTCCACAGCTGTGCAGCTTTCTAATATTGAATACAGATCCCTCACAAGACAGCTGTCTTGGAGGGATTTTTTGGTTTTTGTTTCAGGGGTTTTTTTTACTAAGAAGGAGAAAAAAACCCCAAACTTTTAAAACCAGCCTCAGCAATATCTTGCCTAGCAGAAAATCCATTTTAATTCGCTAATTATTCTGATCTGGGGCTTCAGTGAGTAAAATACTGTCCAATATTTGCAATTCAGGAAGAATAGTGCATGCAACCCTTTGCCTGGATGCAGCCAGCTCAGGCCCCACTTGAGCCAGTTTTTCTCATGATCAACATATTGACAGGCCCCTCTGTGTACAGACCTGGTCCTCCATCCTGCTAGAGACTCCTCATGCCCCCGTGACCTTGTGAGGAGCGGGCCTTTGGGATAAGATTAGAGAAAGAGAAGGGAAGAGAAGGAAAATATCTTCCCATTTTTGGCCTTGCCTTGAAAAGGAAATCCATGCAAAAGGCATCTCAGCTCTTATCTGGGAATGTCTATGTAAGGACAGTGTAGGGACATCTGCCAGGTCAGTAGTCCTTGCAACCACTGTTCTGATTAATCTTTGCCTCCCAAGAAAAGGCCGGTGGCAACAGGCCATGGATGTAGTACAACCAAATGTTCTCCAGTGGAGCCATCATGTCTCTTCCATAGGCGGTGTCACCCTTGCCCCTTCCACTGGAGGCAGCCTGGCCCAGGATATAAAACAGGAGAAGTCCAAGAGAGGAATGCAGATTTTTTTTTTCCATTGCAGGTGTTTACTCAATAGAAAGAGATCCAAACTGGCATTTTGCATGTAACACAGTGTAGTTGCTCAATAGTTCTCCCAACTTTAGTGTGTATTTAGCATTGAATACTCCCAACTGCATGTATATTTACCATTCCAACTCATTTGGAAGTGTTTTGTATAGGCTGCTTTGTTACTTCTGTATATCTCAATATGCCAAAAAGATAGCTGAAATGTTGCTGTGGGCCCCTTTTTAGTAGCTGCTTGTTTGTTTCCACACACATGCTAAATATCACTAGAAAGTGCTGTCTTCACTTCAGAAAAGGCTTTAAACCAGGCATTACTGGCTGAGTAACTTGATTCCACAAAAGTCCTGCACTTTCAATTTTTCTAATAGATTTTTCTCAATTCTTCCTGAATATCCTGCTAAAAGGTGGAGCTAAAGAATTTTCCCAGTCTTCAGATTTAAATTCCATTTTTTCTCAATGTCGTGGTACTTTCCAGCATTTCTATGACAAATAAAGTTTTCTTCTCCTATTAGTGTTTTATAAACCAACAACCAGCTGTGTAACAGATCAAACCCAAGTTTAGTGAGTCTATAAATGGTAAATTGCCAATATATGTAAATGTTGGCCTGACTCTGATATTTCTATCTTTTTCTAAAGTTCTTTATAAGCAAGATTATCACTGATTACATCTCAAGGGAACTCTGTGATAACATAATGGTCCTCAGAGATTTGTGGTGCAATGATGTGCCAGAACATGGAGTACATTTACAATGAAAGCATCACTCTGGCTCAGTGTGTGTAACTGTTAATGCTTTGTAAGTCTGCCTTGCCGGGATGTCATGTACTACAAATAATTGCCTAGTGTGCTTCAGCTTTGTGCAGGTTCTGTGAAAATACTCCTTTCCTTTAACTGAGGTAACTTTTTCTCATTAACCAGGGGTTTTTTTTCTCATTACTAGGAATTTTTTCTCACCACTAACTAACTGATTAGAAGGAAACATACATTCTCCAGCAGAAAAACTGGAGATAATAGTGCCAAAGATAATAATGATAAAAACTAAAAAGTAATCTACAACTCCCCGCAGTCACCAATAGATGACATTCACAATAAAGTTTGTCACTCTTTCCAACTGCTTTTCTATTAAGCCATTACTTTATCAAAATTCAAGCATAGAAAATTTCCTTCATTGTGGCAATAAAGTTTTATTACTTATACCAAATACATTGGGTATGAGAGCTAAAGAGCTGGCATTAACAAAAATGTACAGGGTACCCTTGGTAAGTGTTATAAATAATTTTTAGACAAATAAAGGAGCAAGCACCTAAACGAACATACCCACACATACATTGGCACACGTGGGGCTCCTTGTATCTTGACACAAGGAACCATTTTGCAATTCAAAGGCTAAACTTTTTGAATCTACAAGCAGCTATTTGAAAGGGTTTGTGTCAGGTCTGTAAACCCAAAGAGCTGCTCACAGTTCACACCTTTGAGAAGCCAGAGCACCGGGGCGTGCACACTCATTTACACACAGTTATACTGTCCCTCACAAGGACTGACCCAACCTCACTTTGATTAGCCGGAGTTATCTGGTGTCACATGTAAACATGAAAGGAATCTAGGCACTTATTAAATATGCATTTCCCTTCCTATTAACATAGTTCCATCAATATTTTAATGCCACGTTGCCTTTTAGATTGTTTTCCTACTGTAACATGAGGTCTCTGCTGGAGCAGACAGACACCACAGGAGTGGATGAGTCTATGGATGACATTTATTTCAGTATGATGGGTTGTCATCAGTGGTGATTTTCTGCTGCAAATGCTTACATTTCATCATGAAATAACATCTCTAGTCCCTTCTACCAATAAAGCCATGAAGGACAGCATGAAGGTGTACAGAGTAGGGCTGAAGGTATATTCAAGCAGCAAAAGATAATTTTTTACTGCCAAAGACAGCTAATTTGTGATCAAACAATTACACACATATAAAAGAATATATTTAACTCTGTTCAAATGTGCTGACTACTGGCATACACAAGGAGGAAATTTGATAATTGACTGGTTTGGGGGTGAAATTCATGCCTATAGGAAGTTAGTCTGAGGGTTTTATTTCCTGTTTTTCACAATCCCCTTCTCATCCTGTCTAGAGTTTTTGCTCTCCTCTGGTTATAGACTAATCATCCCAAAGTCTCGGTCATTTGCCTGAAAAACAATAGCTGGCAGTTATTGTGCTAAACAGCCTATTTTGTTATTTCTGTCACAATCCATGGTGTTCTCAGTTATTGAACTTGATAGGCGTCATTAAGGTTCCCATGCTGTTAGTCACTTTCCTGATCTTTCATGTTTCTTCTACTGAGGAAGCAGCTTTTCCTAGAAACATTCAAAGAGAATAAAACCAGATTACATCCAGCAGCTCAGGGTAATGGCATCTAAGATCCAAATCCCCCACTTTTTTTTTCTTTTTTCTTTTTTTAACTGGTAACTCCAATTAAAAATGTCAAAGGCTGGATTATTCCCCTTGTGCTCGCACAAAGTCATTCCATAGAAGTCTGCAGAACTAGTTATGAGAGAAATTTTGTTCAGTCAGTAATTTTTAGATGGCACATTCTAGGAGTCTGTAGGACACTGTATTATCATGAGCTGGGATGTGTTAATTGGACTGGCACAGACCTGCCCATCTCAAATACTGTGAGGTTACTATGTGCCATCCACAAAAAATTTTTGAAGACGCTGTGGGTGTGTGAAGATTCAGACAACCTTGAAGCTCTGTTTGAGGGATGGATGTGCAGCCATCACGTAGGGAAGAAGACCTTCCCATCTGCAGGGTGAAGCTCTCTCCTGTTGCTGTCGAGGTCCCTGGCATGTCTTGTGCAAAGCAAGAGAAAGCAGCATGAGAGGGTGCCACTGGATCAGTAGCACCCACATTCATGAGAAGCCAGCAAGGGTCTATGCATGTGCTGGAACACGTGTGCTCATTGCTTCATCCTGGTATCTAAATTCTAACCTTGAAAGGAAAGATTTGCTGAGACAGCTCAGATCTAAAATGATCAGACCACTCGAACCAGGCAGCCTTGTCTTTGGTGGGAAAGCAGTATGTAAAACTAGAGATAGTTTGCCTAGAGAAAAAAAAGTTTGAGGCCACAGGAAAGAAAAATCAGGTTCATGTCATTTCATCAAACACCCTTTCTTCAGCAAGTGACACAAGTTTTTAATATCCAACCAGGAAAACCAAATCCTGGATTAGTTTACATTGTTTCATCTCAAATTTTCACATGCAATAAACTGGATCAAGCATAGCCAATGCTAAGGGTTCAAACTACAGTTAATTTGCAATCCTAACAGGAGCAATCTGTTCTTAGCATCCCTAGCAGAAAAGGATCAAGATTTTAGTTAAGGTGCAGCTAGAATAATGCAATTTTAAAAGAAGAATTCAAGACAGATGAAGCTAATTCTTACCTCATATATTTTTTTATATTAATTTACAGGCCTTGGGACTGTCTTACAGAAATGGCAGGTGCATGGACTAACTTTCATCTTTGCTACAAAGATGAGAAAACAGGTCATTTTTAGTTAGTAACACAGTAATAAGATATAACTTGTTTCATTTTTATTGCAATTTATATTCCAAGCAACACTGAGATACCAAGCACTGCATTAGCATGCACAATAAAACAAGTATAGAGTTCCTATCTTCCTCTACCATTAATGCTCAAAAAAACTTTTCAAGTTACTGTTGGTTTTTTGTGCCCAGATTTACTATGTGGTTACATTTGAAGGAGAATGAAGGATTATCCATGCCATAATTTTTGAATTAGGAAAGATCCTCAGAGGAAAAAAAAAATCACAAAAACTCTCTGGGGTGAGGGAGTATCCACCGTATCTTTCTCTTTCAGGCACAGATTCCTCCAAAAATGACCTAGCTGTGAAACTAAAAGCTTAGCACAGAAACAGGTCCTGGACACCTCCTTCTGATGCATATACTTAGTACTCAGTTAGGGACATACTTACGGATAGCGATACATGAGCGGCAGAGTCACCATCAGCTGAACCAGTGATTTCAGAGAAGGTGAAATAGTCCAGAAGGATAGGATAATATTTTAAAGGGAACACGCAGGCTTTCTGTTGGCCTTTTCATTACAAAAAAAAAAAAAAAAAGCCCATGTGGGAGGCTCAACAGAACAGGGATACACTTTGTATTTCACCAGAAGGAGAGGGTGAGGAGAGGCTGTGGAAAAACCATAATCCTACAGGCTGGGAAATATTCTTTCAGCTCCACACTGGTTAAGCTTCTTTTTGATATAAGCGTAAATCATCTTTTTGGTGGGGTGTTGAGAGAAGGGGAAATTTGTGCCCAGATTTCTCCTTGAGAATCCGCCAGTGCATTTGTTGTTAGGAAATGACTAAAATAAGCCTCTGCACATATGTCCTTAAAAACACTTTGACTGCATTCCCCTGTAATTATTAAGCTTCTTCAGAGTCTGTAAGCCAGTGAGAAAGGGATTAGAGGGGTTACTTTGTGCCTCTGTGCCCATAAAAATCCCTTGGCTAATGCAGCACACTGCTAGGAGCATCCTGAAAGCTTTCATATAATCCCTGCCTCCCAGCCACCACCACCACTGCATTCCCATTATTTCAACACATTCAAGTTTCATGCAATAATGTGGAAGCACTCCTGCATGGAAACAAGATTCACATTATATAAATCACATTTGAAAACTAACCTGCCAGTTAGAGCGCAGCAGCAACATAACTGCATGATAAACCCACCCTCAATTTTATGCTGGAAGGACAACCAGGAGATGTAAATTGTCAGTTAGTATCTGCTAACATTTCCTATTGTCCTGGTAGTTCAGGACAGGAATGTTTTTCTATACCTGTCCTTGTAAGAGGTCAAAATAGAACACTGATCCTGAACTGGAGTTGCATCTAAGTACCTGATAGCAATGGCAAAAGAGTGATCCGGTCCCTGTCACCATTCAGGGGATTTTCATGTCAAAAAGAACTTGCAATGCTCAGTGGTGTTGCACAGAAAATAAGTCATTGTATCATAGGCAGCGGTAACACAGGACTGGAAACTATCTTCTGGGTCACAGAGCCTGTTTCTAGTGCCAGCACGGTATTATATAATGCCTTTCACTAACCCATCTGTAAGAATCCTAATTTTTTTTAAAGGCAACATTTCCTCGTGATAAATTCAGGGAGGAATCCTGGACTGTGGAAAGGTTTGAATGAAGCACTGCTGTTAAACCCAAGAACAGCTGTAAACATCCAAATTGAATGGCTTCCAGATCACGATGTTAAAGCAGAGAATCAACTGTCAAATGTGCATTAAAACAACATCTGCAAGACAGAATCGAAAAATCTCCTTTGTGTAGCCAACCATTTACAAATACTTCCTGGGTATACAGGAACCTTGCACCACTTGGCAGAAGTCAACTGTGAGGGCCAAACTGTGCCTGGAGGAGCTGGGGAGGAAGCTGCTTGTCATGCACTGCCTGTCTGCAAGCAGAGGGAAGCCCATCAGCTATTCAGTTTGCAGCAGGTGCAACGAGGAAGAGCGGTCACAGTCAGGGCAAACCGGTAACCCAGCTTCAGCACTGGCTCGCTCCCTCCCTGCCCCCTCACATTTTCCTGTATCCCTTGGCACATCATGTCAGTTTATCTTGGTTACCATCTGTGAGGAGCAGATAATAACACCTCTTGCCTGCATGTCTATTTAGGTCGTAAATGCCTTTCAACAAAGACTGTGTCTTACTATGTGTACAACAGTATGGGCTCGATCTTTTGTATAGATCCTGGTCATTAATACTCATTATTATGCTAGTGATGATAAACACAGTAATCATTCAATATACATCTAGCAGTAATCAAGCAGCTTTGGCTTTTTTTCTATCAGAATAGTTATCCTAAATACACGAGGCCACAGGAGTTAGGAACACAGTGCAGTTCTGCCTTTTGTGGAAGGGCTGCTGGTGATGTCTGGCTGCACACAGGACACACCTTGAAACACAGCATGCAACAAACACACAAGTGTTCAGACACGGATTACATCTGACTATTTAAAACTATCATCTTCTGTGCACTGTCTCTTTGCAAATTATCCTTCATATGAAAACTTAAAAAATAGAATCTCTAAAATACCATTTTATGACAATATCACATGGCAAATAAGCAAAGGGCATGCATTACAAACAGAATAGTCCGTTATCTTGTCCTGATAAATTCACTCACCTCTTTCACTTTAAAAATAGTAAATGGCCAGGAATACCAATTCTTCCTCATTCCAAATAAGGGATTTGATGGATCCATGGTGCAGAGCAGAAGTTAAAACAGTAGTTAGTAACTGCAGTCTGATCCTAAAACCTTTTGGTGTTTGAATAAACTCTGCTGACGCTGCCCGGCTAATTTTAAAAACTGCTATAGTTAATTTTTTTAATAGATGAGCTCCCAAAGTGACATATTTCAAACATAAAATCTTAATATATTTTTCTAGTAAAGTGTGTGCCATTGTTCATGGGCAAAGAGAAGGAAGCTCTGAGCTAATTTTTAAACCCAGGGGAATATCGACAGCCAGACAGCTGCTAAGGCTTTTTGCTTGATCCCTTTGCAAATTCTCTTCAGCTATTCATGGCCAAAATGTGTCATGTGCCAATCTAAAATCATGTTGGAGGAACTGGTGGAAAGGGTCTCCTTTTTCATAGTCCCAGCAGGCTTATGTCAGAAGGCTGTGAGGGATAACCATTCCTATTTATAGATAATCCCCCTTTGAAAGGTCACCCTTCATTGTGTGCTCATTTGTCCCGTAGCTGTCCAAAAGTCATTCTCCTGTAGCTCATCCCTAATGAGTATTTTTTGAAGCAGATAAAAATGAAATAAATCATGCAATAAAGCAGAATATAGTGTTTGTTTTACAGCTGTCAACCCAAGAAATGCATGCCACTCACATTATCTCCTGTGCTTTTAATTACAACACAGGCAGGATTATTTTGTTTGAGGTTTTTTAACAACTTCACTATATTCATCCAGGAGCAGGCACTTACTTAACAGGTTGTAAATTCTTGATAATAGGACTTTTGGGCACTGAATCTCTTCCTTTATCATGAACTACTCATGTGGAATTGCAGAGTCACTTAAAAGCCCAACAAACTGCAGCTTGCAGCAAGTCAGGGAGAAGAATGACACCTGCTCTGCAATTCTCAGCACTTCTGATTCTGAGAAAAAGAACAAAATAGCTCCCATATTAAGAAACTAAGCTTTCATTCTTGCTATGTATTTGACTGGTCATCCTGAGATAAAAGCTGACTGCCTTTCCTGCTTTCTGCTGAGACGCAAGTTGGAGGAAGCAAGTAAAGAGTTGACAGCACTGAGCACTAAAATAAGAGAAGCATTGAATAGCAGAAAGAAAAAAGTGTATTTTTATCCAAAGCAGTGCACAGCAGTACACCAACACAGTGATATTTTCTTTATTTCAACACCATCAAGGTTCAATTAATGGAAACGAGACAACTGTCACTGTGGCAAGAGACTGATGCAAGGAAGAAGAAATATAGGTAGGGAGGGGAGATAAAACAGGACGAGGTTTTGGGGAAGAGGTCAATGTCACCTGAAAAGAAATGAGCAGGGGATTTTAGAAGATATAACTTAAAAGCACAGAGATAATGCATAACATTTCATTCAAAAAAACCTCTCTTGTGCTGCTATCCTTCTTAAAAGAGAGGTAAAGGTAATGAGTGAAGCCTTCTCATCACACTTCTGAAAGTGGGCAGACAGGGATGTGGGCCGGTTTTCCTCGGGATCGACAGTATTGCCTTTTGCTGGGCTTTATCATCATGTCAAGCAAAATGGAGCACGATACTTCCAGGAAAGCAAAACAGCTTCAGGTTATGAAGGGCTCTGCCAGAAGTCGCTCTTAGTACTCTTATTGTGTCTTTTCTCCTGATTAAATTTTGAGTATAGATGGCAGGATTTGTTCCATGGAAAACAGTGGCTGGACAGCTGAGGTGGACAAGGGTATTGGTGATCTCACCACAGTGAAGCTTATTTCTTCTCTAACATATATTGCAACAGTTTTGTTCTTGTTGTTCATTAGATAAGGTCTAGCTTAGAGACAGTCTTTACATGTCTGAACTGTTTAAAGAATTGAATCATTAGTCAAAGCAACAGTTGCGTTAAAAATAAGAAAGCACTAATGTTCTTCTTCAGAAGAAATTTGAAGGATTAAAGAGATCATGTTTGAACAGGAAAAACAGGACTATAGTTTTTGGACTATTCATGTAAATGACTCATCTGCAGGGAAAAAAACTAAAGAAAACAAACCAGTCTGTAAATATCTGATTACTGGATGACAATTTTTGTCAGCTTCCACTAGGTTGATTGGTAATTCCAAAATTTCTTTATAGACCTCTTCCATTGTATTTCAATAGGCATACAGGTTTAACTCAGCCATATTTATCATTTAAAGTGCTACTCTGGATACTGTGTGGTTGAAATTTTTAGTTTAGATAGGGTTCACCTCACCTAACTGCTGGCTTGCAAAATTGAAGCCTCCAGTCTGAGGCTGTCATCATCTATATTATTTGAACAGACAGTCCAGACAACACTGTTCCTCTAGAGGGTTGATCCCATCTCTATTCTACACACTTAATTTTTGATTATGGATTGGGAGCAACCCTGAAGAAAAAAGCTTGGGGGTGCTGGTTGATGAAAAGCACAACACAAGGCAGTCATGTGCACTGGCAGCCCAGAAAACCAACCCTGTCTTGGGCTGCATCCAAAGTGGCATGGCCAGCAGGTCAAGGGAAATTATTATGCCTCTCTGCTCTGCTCTGGTGGGACCCTGCCTGGAGTGTTGCATCCAGTTCTGGGTCCTCCACACAGGAAGGACATGGACTAAGTTGGACAAGTCCAGAGGAGGACAACAAAGACAAGCAAAGGGGTGGAATAACCCTCTTATGAAGACAGGCTGAGAGAGCTGGACTTGTTCAGCATGGAGAGATAAATACTCCAGGGGTGAGAGCTTATAGCCCCTTCCATTAGGAATCCTGCAAGAGATCTGGAGAAGGACTTTGTACAGCTTCATGTAGTGATGGGACAAGGTGAAACAGCTTTAAACTGAAAGGGTGTAGATTTACATTAGCTATAAGGAAGAAATTCTTTATTGTGAGTGTGCTGCTAACCTGAGGAAAAGTTGAGGAATGATGGATGTTTCACCACAGGAATGTTCAAAGCCAGGTTGGATGGAGCTTTGAGAAATCTAGTCTAGTGAAAGATGTCCCTGCCCATGGCAGGGAGGCTGGAACTAGATGGCCTTTAAAGGTCCCTTCCAATACAGACCACTCTATGATTCAATGAATCATCCTTTGAAAACACTTGTAACTCTTAGTTAACTACAGAGGGAACATACAGGACCCTTTGAGAAAACATTTGTCTTTTAGAGGGCTGAAGTACCATCTTCTGTAGTCACTATTAAACTAATACACCCACATCAAGGTTGCTACCATTTTGTATCTAAGATGAGTGGGGAAAAGGATTCTGTTATGCCCAGAGTCTCCCTTTGCTGAACTGAGAAGTAGGGATAAGAAGAGAGGTGATGAATTCTCCTACCTGCACACTGCCTGCAGCAGTCAGAGGTCTGCAGGAAGGAAATGTGTTCTGCTGTACTTGTACCTTATCTTACCTTCCTACAGATGGGAGGAAGGAGAGAACAGGCTAGAAGTCTCTGAATAAAACATCAGTCTAGTTTTAATTTCGCCTGAATTAGTCCTGATTCTAGATAACTTGTTACTGAGAAAACCATTCTTCACTGTTAAGTGAAGAGCATAGCTGGAGAGTTTGTCACAAAATGTGTCATGTCCCAAGAGCCTGTGTGACTAGCATCAAGGCCTTGTCTTTCCACTTGCCAGTATAAAGCTTGTGGAAGATTTTGAAAGACAATTTAAATAGACAAAGAAAGGCATTAAGTGACACCCAAACAAGTAAATGTAGACATAGTGAGGCTTCTTCTCTCATTAAGATCACTCTCTGTCTCTCACTCTAGAAGGTTTTTATTCAAAGTGGGAGCTAGTAATGGCTTCAGAAATTATGTCTTCCTCTTGCATTTCGCTATCAAGAGATCCTTGCAGACAAAGGAATCCCAACTAGACCCCTAGGATAGGTTTGTGAAGCTAGCTAGAAACCTACTCTACATGGTTTTGCCTATGTTTAATAGGTCAGTAGATGTCTTTTTCCATTGGAGTAGTGGAATGATGGTATACAGTTGATGTCTCATACTCCAGGCAGTTCTTACTATACACTCCACTGTCTCTGTATCATCTTCCACTCAATCTGTAACATCAGTGGGGTAGAAGACCCTTTCTTTTAATATTTCTTTGAAATTGTTAGCAGCCACATCACTTATAATGAGGATGAATGATTGTAAGACTTTTATTTGTCTTCATCTGATGGAAGAAAACTGCCTCAGAGACCTGTAAATGATGGTTGACTTTAAGCTGTTAAAGTGCCCAACAGGGAGCCCTTCTCATAAGGAATGCAAATTTGGTTTCCTGATGGGGTACAGCAAAGTTTGCTCTTACTTCAAAGTGAAGCACATTTTCTCCCTTACCCTAAGAAATGGAGAGGAGTATTTAACTGAAAACAGCATAATTTCTGGGTAACACATCAATATTTCAAATGGTCCAGAGATCTCCATACAACTGTACTTCTCAGCAGGCAAACAAAGCATTTGTCAGTCTTCTATTACTGTCAGGTAGACTCTACTGTCAGCTAGAATCACTAGTGTACTGTAGATTTTGGCATAAGTAGCACCAAAATATGCTGATGTCACCTAATTGAGGAGGTTCATGTAAAAACTCTGGGGTTTTTTAGTATTTTGCAGAAGATTGCCTTGATTTTTTTTCTTCTACAGGTATTTTGGGCTCTTAGATTCACCTGTTTTGAGATTTGTGCATTGCTCTGTCTGTCTCCACTTTTCTACCTCCAGTAAATCAGTTAGAGTCTCAAACATGGAGTGGTTTCTTAATTTATTCTTTGATTTGCTCTTTATCCTTGAACAAAACATCAACATTTCACCAAGACTTTGGCTGTTTAGTCTCCACTCCGATTTGGGCACTTCACATACCTTCTGTCATCACATGGGAGGATACACAAGACATGATTTTACACCCACAAAATTCGACATACACACTACACTTATGCTATGATACAAGATTGACTTTGACTATTGATGTCACCAACAGGCTATTAAAAAGCTACTCTTATAGTAACTGCAAATCATTTTCATTTTATCATAAGATTTGTTTAAGGAAAGGATTAACTTATTTTAAGCCCTGGATCACTTTAATTTCATCTTTAAACATTCACTCTGCTGTCCAGTGCTGAAAACAAACAAAGCAAATAAACCTCTGTCTTGCCTTGCTGTCATCCCAACCATTTTCTTTTGGTCTTTCAGCAGGTGGTGTGTGGAGCATGTGTGTGGGTAAACAGGTCTTTAACAAAAACAGACAAACAATTTTTTTTTTTTTAAATCATGATTTAACAATTTCCTAAGGTCTATCTGATCTGTAGCTCATACATGATATCTTTACTTACTCGACTATTTCATCTTTCATTACATTACATCTTAATCATAGAATGGAAGGGATGTCTAAAGTTCATCTAGCCCAATCCCCACACACACACACCATGATAGGTTCACCTGGAGCAGATTGTGCAAGATCAGGTCCAAGCAGATGTAAATTTCTCCAGAAGAGATACCACCTCTCTGGGCAGACTGTTCTTGTGTTTTTTTCACTCTCAAGGCAAAGGAGTTTTTCCTCATAGTCAGATGGGACTTCCTGTGTTACAATTTTGGCCCATTTACCCTTGTCCTATTACACCATTGAAAAAAGTCCGACCCCATCCTGTTGACTCCGCCCCTGAAGATTTTCATATGCATTGATACAATCCCTTCTCAGTCCTCTTTCTCCAGATTAAACAGACCCAGCTCCTTCTGCCTTTCCTCGTTAGAGGGATGCTCCTGTCTCCTAAACACCTTTGCAGACTTCTGCTAAATTCTTTCCAGGAATTCCTAGTCTTTCTTGTCCTGAGGAGCTCAGAACTGGACACAGCACTCCAGATATGACCTAACTAGGGCTGAGTAGAGGTGCAGGATCACCCCCCTTGACCTGCTGATGATGATCACCCCTCTTCCTGATGCACCCCAGGATCTCATTGTCCTTCTTGGCCACAAGGCCACACTGCTGGCTGATGGACTGCTTGTTGTCCACCAGGACCCCCAGGTCCCTTTTCACAGAGTTGCTTTCCAAAACGTCAGCCCCCAGCCTGTGCTGGGACATGGGGTTATTTCTGTCCAGGTGCAAGACTCTGCATGTGTCTTTGCTGAATTTCATGAGATTCCTTTCTCCCTAACTCTCCAGCCTGTCAAGATCCCTCAGAATGGCAATAAAGCTTTACGGTCTATCAGTAACTCCTCACAGTTTTGTATCATCAGAACACTTGATGGACACTCTGCACACTCTGTCCCTTCATGTACATCCTCAATTAATAAGTTGAACATCTGCATCAATGAACAACTGAAAATTAAACTGGACAACTGAAATTTAATCCTTTGTTTATTTCCATGTTATGTCTCAGAATGCCTTTAGAATGTTGGGACTGTACTGACAATTTTTCTAAGTCTTAAGAGATCTTCTTTGAGTGCTTTAGAAAAGATGCCAGAGTATGAGGAATTCACAGATTTCTACTTTCTTTAATATGTAACCTCAT
Source organism: Nicator chloris (assembly GCA_013400495.1). Lineage (NCBI taxonomy): Eukaryota > Metazoa > Chordata > Aves > Passeriformes > Pycnonotidae > Nicator > Nicator chloris. The sequence continues at coordinate 44,990 of WAAE01003265.1, forward strand.
GTATGTACAAGGCTGAACACTAGCCTTTATTGGTCCAATCTCTACAATCATAGGCAGCACAGAACAAATTTGTGATATCCTGTCTTTCTATAAAGAATATTCTCCACCTTCCTATGGAGCACTATGAAATGGAGAAAGGAAGAGAGATAAAGTTCTTAACATTTTGTGCTGGCGAGAGGTACAAGGTCACAGAAGCTGACTTATATACAGGCTTTAAGATTATTGCAAGAGATATAATTGGAGTTTCCTAGTAGAGTTGATTTTACCACCCATTGACTTTTTTTCCCTTCTGGGTTCTCTGCATAACATTAAGCAGTTCTGCAATAAAGTTACATGACTATAAAACAATAGCTGCCCTCTGCCTCTGTACACTGTGGTTGCCAGTCGCCTGCTAAATGTGAATCCTTCATGTCATTCATACCTCTGTGTGTTTGGAAGGACTGAGTTCAAGTTAAGACTGACATTATTAAGAATGGCAGGTCCCATTTTTAACCATCTATCCATTTGATGATGTTATTTTTTTCACTCCCTTTTAGAACCAATATTCTGCCCAGTGACAATGTGCAGCACTGCTAAAATCCAGTTTTGTCAATGGTATCACGGCCATGTTCACAGCAAACCCAGAGGAATAGGGTGATCTTTGTGCAGATATGTGCAGGTCACACCACTCTGCCACTCTACTCTGCTTCACTTTTGTGGGCAGGCATGGTAATGAGGTATGTGAGACTTGAGAGCACAACTCCTATTATGATATTTGCGTCAGTGTCTCTGCTTACAAGAACTGAATGGACAGGCAGAACAGAGAGGTGGCATGACAAGCTCGTATAACATTCACAAACAAAAATACAGAACTAATAGATCTAATTTTAGGCTTAACCACAATCTCTATAATAAGAGGAACAAAGTAGATGTTCAGCTCACTAGTAATTGGAACTTTTACTGTACCAGTAAGATATCATTTTTAATAGTCCTGGCTCTGGACCAAGAAAAAGAATGTGCTGTGTGAAGTCTGATCTTATGAAACACATTAAAGAAACTGAGAGACTGAGTAAGTATCCAGTCCAGATCAGAGACAGTCATCCTGACCCTCTGTGGGCTTATAGTCACATTAGTAACTGTAATCCTCATTGGAAATATTTTAAAATCAGTGACTAACCAAAATAAATTACTGTCATGAGTAAGCCTCAATGAACAGAATCTATAACATCTAAAGTTACACATACACATGTTTACTGAGGAAAGTGGCCATTTACATCCTTATTTGTCAAAAGAGAGCCAAAGGCAAATTCATTCATCATGCCTATATCAGATTTCTGACCTGAGAGGAGAGGAAGTGAACTCTAAAATTCCTAAGTCTCTCCATTACTGTAATTACCACCTGACATATAGCCTTCAGCACTTTGGAAGTGGGGAAATTTCATTTTGTGCGTTGAGGGACAAGTCTCCAAAATATAATACTTGTGGTCAAAAAGTGCATTCTTCATCCCAAGAACTCAAGTTGTGTAGCATAGAAGTGGCTGTGTCACAGCCATTGCTGAGGTACACCAGGACTATGGCTTTAGCCTCCAACAGTATTCAGGATTGCACAACACTGGTTTGAAGTAACATGCTTCTGCTTAGATATCTACAGCATGTCCTGTCAGGTCTGTAACTAAAGGAGACACCAATCCACAGCAGGAAGAAAAAGAAAAATCTTGCAGATATGACACAAGAGAATGTGAAGCATTCAAGACAGGTTTTTTATTCTACCTATCTTCTTACCTAATTTTACTAATGTTTTGGCTGTTTACAAGCTTTGAACCAGACCTGTCACAAAAGAGTAACATCATAAATTTGGTCCCTGAGCTGGAAAGCTTTTCAGCAATATTTTTTTTATCACTTCAGCAGCTCGTAGTAGTTAACATCTGATTGAACTTTCTACAGTAAAGAACCAGATTAAAGAAATATTGCACCAAGGACTGAAACTCTACCTGTCTTTTTTCTTTATCAGCAAATTACTGTGATGATAAGCACTGGCAGATATATCAGAAAGCATTTGAAGGAAGGAAAATGTTATATTTGCACAAATTTTCATCATTCAGTTTAGTCTCAGAAACCAAAGGAAAATCAGAGGTAATGGAAGTGAGTGCAGCTGTTGTATTTATTTAATCTCATGGGCAGTGCCATGACAGACGCTCTTGTAAGTGGAGACTTTGCACAGCATTTCATGTTTCCCATAGAGCCAATCATCCCAAACAGCCTTTTTGTCATTCAGGAATTTTCAGAATCATATCCTTACCCGTTTTCACATTCTAATAAATATAATAAATCCCCTGTTATAATGTTTTGTTCACTCACTAGTAAATAAATTGAAATGTGGTTTGTGAAGTACTTGATTGATTCAGTGCACTGAGTTCATACTAACTTATTCCTCTATCTTATGTGGGCAGATGAATTCATGGACCATGATTCTTACACAAAAATTGTTAGAAGCAGAAAATTATAAGATATATAAATGTAAACTTAAACCCATAAATGTGCCCTGGAAAGGCTTGTAGGTAGTTTTATTAATATTTGTGAACTCAGGGTTTTGTTTTTCATCCACACAGCTCTAACCATGATAACACCTTTAGTGGCATTGGCTTTAAGCAAGTTCATTCCTTGCCTCCTGCCTCTACCAATTTCTTGTTAACCTTACAAAATGATGCAAGGAAAAAGATTGGCCATTCTTTCCAGCTGCTCACAGCCTGTTGTCAATACTCTCTGATGACTAACAACTTTGCACTAAATTGCAACTCTATTAAAGCTGGTCCAGTAAAACAGAGATACAATATTAGAAACAACACTTGGGATGTCGTAAGTGTATAAAATAGGGATTGCATTTCTTAGAGCTGGGGTTGATTGAACCTGTCAGATAGCAGGAAGTCTTAATTTTCTGGAAGCCCTTACTACACAGTAGAGAGAGGCACTTTCAGGGGTGGTGCTTTGCCGAGATGACTTAAACATTTGGTTTAGAAGAAGGTAAATTGCCAACTAGACTTGCCTCCATTCTTTTGTCAGGGAACCCATCTGCTTGCTCTTTTGCATTACACCTAACTTTATCGAGGGTGAAGTTAGTTAAGATCACCCTTGTTTTTCACAAAAAATGACTGAATTCAGAAAATTAAAGAGCAGCACAGATCTATGCAAGATCTAATTTTATCCCAGGAGACTGAATGAAAAGTATTCATCTATATTTTTACAAGCACTTTTTTGCTAGAGCTTTGGAAATATCTTGACAAAGAGCAAAGATCTTAATCATGTTTGAACTTGCCTATGCCATTCTAAAAAGATAGATGTCTTGACACTCTCACATAGTGGAATATTCTGTTTCGTCTAAGTCATGATTATGCATAACACACTGGAGCAGACCTTCAGTGCCCTGTACAAGGAGCCTCCTGGAAGAAACACAGTGCATGTCATTTACTGATGTAAGCTTACATTTCTGACTGTCACAGTGTTAGTAGACTGATTTATCTGTCCTTTGGGAAAACTCTGGGATGGGATTTGAAAGGTCACTGATATCAGTGGATGTTTGTGCCACATTCTGAAGTACAAAGAGCAAGAGATTTTATGGAGGATTAGAAAGGAGTTGCACAACAAAGATTTGGTGATCATATCTGTGGTAGCAGAAAAATTCTACGTAGACTCTTAATATGCTGTCTGTAGAGTTAAAATTTGTACAGAAAAATATAAAAGCAAGAAATAGCAGAAGTAAATACTGCTTCAGGTCAGCACATCATCTCTTATTCACCAGTACAGAGACTACTGGACTAAAGACTGTAGCTGTATTCACAACCCTGGGGAGTTTTCCCTGTGAATTCTCCGGCAGCGTGGCTGTTTTAGGAGCTTGCTGGGAAGCACGAGAGGGTTCCTGGTGTCTCAGACCCTCTTCATGAGGGGCTGGTAGTCAGTGTCCTCCTGGGAGCCAACCTAGAACTACGAGGGCTGCAGGCTTTGTGGTGCCATCCACCGGGGCCCACAGCAGCGAGGCATCTCTATCCTTAAACATTGATGAAGCAATGCAGCAGGAAGGACCTCGTGGAGAGGTTCCTCTCTTGTTAATCTCTGCTTTGATCCTGCTGAATTTGCAGGTAGGACAGATGGTGGTTGCAAGGTGACAGACATTTCAGGTAGCACGGGTCCCAACTCAAACCATCCTTAGGGAAAGAGGAAAAAAAAGACACCTATGCTGCTCGCACTGTTAGGGAATGTATCTCGAACTAACTCCCATTGCTACTTAAGTAAGAATTATAACTTGGTTGCAAAAAAAAGAGGCAAATAAAACAGAAGTATCTATGCTAAAGACAGTGGGTTTATAGTATCAGCCTGATTATCAGGAAAACTCTGGTCAGAGTCAACAGGAAATATATGGTAAAAAATCTGCTTCTGAAGGGTCGTCTCAGAACAATGACCTCTAATACTTGGAAACAGGCAATAAACAACCTCATGTCAGCTTTTTTATGAAGGCACAAGCTTGAACACAAAGAGTGCTCTGAATATGCTTTGTCCTGTCTTTTTAAACAATGGTCCTACACTAAATATAAGTGCATAGATAACTCAAAGCTCTTTGAGTTTATCCAAAAGACAGTTGCTGTTTGAATAGAAACCTAACCCTGAACGACAGAGCTAGGAAGCAAGTAGAGCAGAACCCCTCTCAGCAGGTCCTCCATAGCTTGGCCCAACTGAACGGTGGAGGCTGTACCCGTGGCGAATTATTTTAGCCACCAGCCATGGGAGAAGACAAATAGTAGGATTTATCTTTTGTTTGATAGAGGGAATAATTACTTTTGTGTCACCGGGAAGGGAGATTCTTGGATTTTCCTGTATTTTAGAATTTACAGGCCACTGGACATCAGGAGTTCTGAGATTTTATTGAATGAGATACACAGGAAACAAATGTTCTACATGAATTAGAATTTTATGGGAGTTTTGATAGTTATGCATTTTGAATGCTCTCAGGATCAAGTAGAAGAAGTCTATTTTTCCTTCTCACCTACTGTTATGTCCTATCTATATATTCAGTGTTTCTGCACAATTCTTTCCAAGATTCAGCAATGTCCTCTAAACTCTCCTTAGACATTAGGAAAAATGTTTCTCCAACACAATTACTAATGTAACACTAAGGACAAGAGTTTCTGCCGTCTTTGTGAGTGGTAAAGCCCCCATCAAAGAATGTCATTGTTTCCCTTTAGACAATAAAGGTCTGGTGGGGGGAAAAAGGCAGAGAGCCATAAAGGAAAAGTATACCTACAGGACAAAGAAAGATTTCCCTTCCTAATGAGACCAAAGGAGCAAAGCTGAAATAGTATTGTACCCAATGGATTTGAACTACATAGAGAAATCCTGTACTTGAGGAATGTAATCCATGAAGCAACCCTGCAAATCTCTGACCAGTGTCAGCTTCTTGAGCTTTAACATGAGGGCATGCGCCACAGGTCTTAATCATCCAGCTTATGTCAGCAGATCTCTATAAATTTTACTCATCTGCTAGACTCTTACTGTATAAGTCATTGAGTTCTGTAGGTTTCTAAACAGCTTTTAGCTTGTTTGCCCCTACATTAAGTGCAAGATAATGTATCTGACTGTTAAAAGGTTTTATTGACAAGACATAAAACTTTTTACAAATTATTGTCTTTTATTTTCCAGGTAGTAAAGTGTCTGAATAAGCAAATCTGATTTGATTTTACCTGATACTATTGCCCCATGACTAATTTACTTTTATTGTGTCATAAATGAACTCCATGACCATTTCACTCTTGGTTCTGATTGCATTTTTTATGAAAGCAGTCTATAAAGTTTTGTTTGTGGAGCAATAACACTGAACATGTTGGCATAAGTTACAAAGCCCTTATTGGTCTGGGACATGTTTTTTTTTCTTTGCTTTATCTTTTAAGCCATTGAGTTCACCTGGAATGTTTCTGTTGTCTGTCCTGTTCCAGTAATGGACATGAAAATATTTGCCAGGAAAAATACTCAGTTCTAGAACTTGTTTCCAGCTGGACTGCTTGTCCTGCTAGACTTTAGAGCACAGAGGAAAGCATTTTTGTGTTTCTTCATAAGAAAATCCACATACTTTTTATCTAGAATATTTAGTGGGGAAATTGGTTACACCTGAATTTTCTTGAGGGCTTTTGTGCTCTTGGATATTAATTAGCTTTGTGATTTTCTTTTCTCTAGAGTAGTTGGTAATATGTTGTGAATTATTTATTAGATTTTTTTGAATATAAATCCAACCAGATGCTTGGGCAGTGGTCACATGTTTTATAGATGGGAATGTCAATAAATAAATAACTGTGAGTGCCTCTCACAGGCAAGGTTCAGGAATTGTCAGAAGAGAAAGGGTAAAAACAGAATGAATATTTTGACATTGAGAGTCTTTTTGACTGATGTCATAGCTTTTCCTCAATATCCTCTGAATTCTTTTGTGGTATTTCTCAGTAAACTATGTTGGTACAGTAAGTAGCAGGTGTCATTTTCAGAAGAACATTGAATGGATTTTGCAAAGTGCTAAGAACATACAGGTTACAAGGACACACCCTACAAAAACAACTTCCATTCAAAATATTTTATCATCAAAGTCCAGGTATAAGACCTTGAACTTAATAAAGGAAATTTTATACTACAGATACAGCCTTCTGCTCTCTGTTCAAGTGATCTAAGAGCAGACATGAGTACTTTTACTCATCATTTGCAGCTGTCCAACAAATACTCCCTGTGAATGTATTTCAGGCTACAGGTGGTTCATGAACTATTCAACTGTTTTTGAGTATATGCTTCCCTCAAGGCTCTGACTCACATTCACTAAGCAAACAGCTGTGGTGGCTAAGACCTTATTGCCTCTTGTTCCCCATCCCAGCTGTTTCTTAGTGACCCTCTGCCAGAAATTCTTGCTCTTGTTCCAGATACAGCAAAACCTGCTGCACCTCAGCTGCTTCAACTCATAATCTGGTGTCTTACTGCAAAACAACTTCTATTGCTCAGTTAAACTCATGTATAGGGCTGTAAAATGGTACAGCTGAGGTGCAGTAAAATGCTCTATTCTGCCAGCTCTTTAATTGGGAGTTATATCTTCTTGAAAGAAGTGCTGATTTAACTAGTTCAGCAAGACCTACCAGGGCTTGCCTGTCAGTGTTCTCCTGACCATGTGTCAGCACTGCATTGCTTTTAGGCATCTAAAAACATTATAAACAAAGTTAAGAAGTTTTGATGCATGTAATAGTACCAACTACAGTAACAGCACACCGTTTGACAGTTTTTAACAACCTGCATGGTTGTTACATATATGAGGATATTCACTTAAAAAGTAGAAATTCTCTGCTGTTCAAATAAGCAAGCACCTAAAATTCGTTGAACAGCAAAGATGTACGAACATATGAACTTAAGGTGAGAAAAGTCAATCAGAATTTGCAAAACAATTCTCAAATGGTTTTGCTCACATCTACCTCAAGCTTAATTAAAACACAAACTATTTAAAACTGGCTGGGGAAAAAATAGCAAATTAAAATACTGCGGAAATTAAAAGGGCACAAACTTTAGGCATACACTAACAGTAAAGTGAAACCATGAATTTATTCATATCAGGTTTCTGAATATAAAATATTAAAGCAGACAGGGAAAAAGATTGCTGTTTTTTAACCTTTTCAAAGCAAATGGAACATACAAAGGATGTTTGTGTAAAAGTAGCTACTCTGACTTAGATGACTGTTAGGTACAGTAAATAGTTTCAGGAATATTCCATGCAGGCCTGCCCTGTAAAAACCGGTGCACAAGGGAAGATCATACACAACACATATCACTCTGTCCCCTAACTGGATTGCACAAGGAATGCAGCAGCTAAAACTTTGGTCAGATATGTATGTTTCCATGGGAAGAAAATATCTTCTGCTCCAACAGAAGTCAATCTATTACTATACTACAAAAGGCGGAAAATATCCAGACAGAATTCCCACGAAACTAAGCGGTTGTTCTTTATAAATATGACAGTAAAACTGTACCAGTGTTGAATTAACACTTGCCAGACAAACAGGTCAACCACTGAAACACAGCCTAATTTGCATTGTTTTACAAACATAATGTGCTGTGAAGTAGATTAAAGCAGCTGTTGCTTAGAATCAAACTGAAGAGAAATTCAAATGATTTATACTGTTAGACTTTTCTACATTAACAGCTGCTTCAGACTTTTTGCCTTGCGGGAAAGTACAGATGGATTTTTCAATACAGAAAGCACAATACCTTGGACTTCATCTATTGGAAATAACGAAGTTTTTAACAGGGAAAGATTAATACCAATGATGATGCAGCTTAATAAGATTTTCATGAAAACAAATTACTTTTACTAGTATGATCGCAGCTTGGGACACTGGCGTGTGGTTATATAATTAGTCTAATTACAGGGAAATTTGAAGGAATGTGACTATAATTGCCCTTTAGCTACTTGTACGGAATATAAGAGTCACCATACTTATTTTCGCAACAGCAGGTTTCGAAAGGGCAGAACAATACTGGTGACTCTCCATTCTGCTATATGGTTATTGATTATGCTTTCAGCTAACAAGAATTAGTGCTTTCTGAATGTAACCCCTTTCTCCAGCATTCACTTCTGCTGCTAGTGTGCCGTTTATTCCAGCTATGAAATCCAGGGAGAGAGAAGGTGTACCCAAATTTACCTTTTACAATTTTCTTTGTTGTGTTATTGCTTCACTTCACAGTTACAACAACTTTCCATGCAAAAAAAATTTATAAGGCAAAAGCTTTTATTTGTTCCTGGAGCAAGCTGAAGAATTTAAGGCAAAAACTTTTTAAAAATAAGTGTATTTTATTGTTCCTTAAACTTTCCTTTGGACTCTGAAATTGCACATTCACAGAACAACAAAATGGTTAAGGTTAACAGAGACCTCTTGGAGATCATCTAGTCCAAACCCACAACTAAAGCAGTTGGCTCAGGACCATGATCAATAGAGTTCTGAATACCTGTAAGTATGAAGACTCCACAACCTCTTCCAGCTGTTATTGCACCACCTTCACAGTAAAAACATTTTTCTTAGCCGTACACAGTAAATACAGATTCATGAGAACATGTAATATCTTAATTATTGCTTTACACAGTAATCTTTCTATTGAGTTTCATTTTTCTTCTACATAGTTTATGGACTCAACCATTTCTCTTCTGCTGTTACCCTGCCCTATAACCCTCAGTGGATCCATTTAACCCTATTTGAGACACTCTTCCATTTTACTCAATGGAGGTGATATTTTGTACTAGGGGAATAAATCCTAGAGAAACTATTCTGGTTTTACGCTATGTACAAATAGAATTTGGCTGCTCCAATCTAATCTAAAATATGCTTCAATTATGTTGCAATTTGCATCAAAATATGATTCATGGAAAAAGCATGCAACAATTATCAAATATACTTGGCTACAGTATATTTACAGTCCTCCCGGGGAAGAAAAAAAAAAGACACAATTAATATATTTCTGTAAGGAATCATCTCATTTCCTAGTTAAGTTTTCAAGTTACTGGAATGATCCCATAAGGAAATTCTAACCATTGCCATAGCTTTGTTTTCTTTGTAGCTTTCATAACATCAATCTAGACAGTAAAACAAAATCAGACCAGTAGAAATGCCAAAACTTTTATCTCAGCCATACTATACTTCCATTGATATAAAAGAAATTGGACTCTCAAACTAATTTTCCATCATGTAGCACGTATTGTTCAAAACAGCAGGAGAGTCACAGGTTAGGATAGGCCTGTGAAATCTTTCAATGAGCTCAGAATATCTGTCATCACTGCGGTTCTGGCTGTTAGCAGGAGGAGCTGGAAGTATGAATACTCTCATATCTTTTTAGAGCCAAGGCTCACCACTGTCAATTCCAGGTCAGGATCTAAAGTTTACCATCCGAAAGAGCTGGATCACCCTGAATAGAACAACTGGTGTTGATTTATTTATGAAGAATCTGAAATGAGAATCATCTGACATTGAAGTTCATCAATGTACCTCTATGGTCTTTCATGGAAGAAGCATAAGATCTTAGATAAACACTTGATGAACCAGACAACTGTCAAAAACAAACAAACAAACAAAACCCCTCCAAACCAACCAAACAACAACAACAAAACAAAACAGGCAACGCCTTGACATTTTATTACACAGCTACAGCTTGCTGTTTCAAAAAATGTTGCATCCCCAGTCATCAGAGGGAGAAACAAACTCATCCAAGTGATCCTCTTCTTCAACTTCTAGGACAGGGCTGTTGTCATACAGTGACATGGATTTACATACATCTCTATGTGCAACTGGTGGTTAGGTGTGCTTGGATAAGTCAGATTACAGAGGTGCATACAAAGGGAGAGAAGACAAGGTGGCACTTGTTATGTGTTACTTTGCAATCACCCAGAGGCCCAAGAACAAGTGTTCTCCAAAGGCAAGGCAAACATGTGAAGAGTGTCCATATTGATACAGCAAGCACAGTTAGGGAAGCCAACAGGCAGCTCTACCTGCATGTGTGTTCCCTGGGAGAGGATCACCAGCCAGGCAGCTGCAGAAGCCTGGCAGGCTTACACACACACACACACACAAACACACACACTCTGTCAACACCATTCACGCAAGAAAGGAGAGGAAAGGAAGGAAAACTGAATCCATTGAGATGTCCCCTGGGCAAAGTGATGATACCTCTCTGCCTCCTCCCGATTTATTTCTTCTCCCTAGAGCATCTTTTCCAGGTCAGTAACAGACTGTGCCATCTGCCCTGGCTGGGAGGAATATGGTGAAAATCCCAGAAGAACAGACATATCCTGGTAGGGGCAAAACACTGCTAAAAAGCAGTTCCTAAAAGCAAAATGCTTGGAGTGAGTTCTGGTTTGAGTGATGAGCCAAAAGACAAGGCAGACCAGCACAAATGTTATTAAGGTGGATATGGGCCCAATGCGAGCAGACAAAATTCCCTTTTTGGTGCCACTGCACAATAGCACAAACTGGCCCGTACCTGCAGGCCAGCTTTGCAGGCAATGATGCTTTTACCTTTTACAAAACCCGCAAAGTGCCTTCTCTAAGCATTTTACTAATGCCCTCAAGGTATCCAAGTCACTGCTGCTCAGAGGCAATGCATTTTCACACTTGTGCTCTCTTCCTTTCACCTTCCACCTCAACGCCCCATCTGAGTCCTTAAGGGCTGTAATTTGTTTAGTGGTTGAGTTCAGCTGTTCTAAAGAGACAAGAAGGTATACCTGAGCTTTTAGCAGCATGACTCACTTGAAAGCTAGTTTTCCTCAGCAGCACAATAGCTGAAGTCAGGAACCATTTTGCATGTGCTGTAAGAAGCTTCAGAGCTGCCTTGTTGTAGGAGGATGTAAGGGAGTAGGCAATTACAGCCCACAGGTACAGGTATCCTCCTACCCTGACAGGCTCCTGCAGAAGTCTTTTTCTGTGACTTTTTGCTCATGCATACGGGAATGACTGGATTTATAGCAGTTCTCAGGAGAGGCAGGTACTTTAAGATTTGGATACATAAGGGCAAATTCTTCTCTTGAATCCACATGGTGGATTGAAGAGGAGAAACTAGCAGTATGAAATAAAGCCAGGTACTGTGACTCTTTCTCATAGGTAAATATTTCTTTAATTTTTTGGTATATCCAGCTGTGGCCTGTAGCAGAAAGGAATATCTCATAATGAGCTCTGTTATAAATGGCTCTGAAACACAGAGTGTTGGAATGCCACTAAAAATATTTTGTCTGTGGCTCTTGCTAAGGCTCAGCTCCTCAGGAAATACTTTCATTGTTTAATGCTGTCATTTTGTACGTATCCAATATTTTCTTAATCTGTCACTCGGAATAGTTTATTTATAACATATAACAAGCTTTTTTTCCAATTGCATGCTGTAAATATGTCTTCACAGTCTTGCCAAAAAAACTAACTATTCACTATAGCTGCTCAGTTATAGACATTTAACCACTTTATTAGCTTTTAAAAATACCAGAAATACATGTCAAATCCTCCCTTACCCCCCTTTTTTTTTTCCACTGAAATAGTGGACGTACAAGTTTGGGTCAGAATTTAGCCCTGAATTTGTCATTCACATCTCTCCAGAAGTAATACCAAGAGGGACTTAAAGACACCTACTCCATGTTTCTTTCTTGCTCCTTAAAAATTTGCCACTAGCCCATGAAAAAAGCAACTTATGGAGCTAGAAAACAAGGAATCCCTCTAGTCTTGCTGAGGTACATATAAGGAGACTTCAGTGCCATCATAAGCTGGCTCTTGTTCTCCCCTGGAAGATATGAAGGGAGGAAAAAAAGACTCTCTCTTTCTTAGGTCTTGGCATTGTTATATAGATTCCCTGCTGAATTTTACAGCTGACAACCAGGTAAAGCTTATAAAACGTGTTTCATAAGCTGTACAACGTAGCATGTATTCTGCCACAGATCCTGTTTGTTTGGAGGAGCTAACTGATCAAAGAGTTTTGTACTCTAAACGTTGCTAAGTCTATACACGTGTGTGCCTCTGTGTGTCTGTATAGAGGATAAAAATGAAGCTATGTGGAGAACAGAGATCTCGCTGAAGCATTCATACATCTGCCAGCAAGTCTGCTGACAGTTTAGGGTTTTTTAATATATTTACACAGCTGTAATATATATACTTTTATGGGGAATATTTTCCGTCATTAGCTTTCCAACAGGTTAAGAAGGTTATTCATAGATATATCTACACACAATGAGCCAAACTCTGGTCTCAGCTGTAACAGTGTAAATACAGAGTCACTCATTAAAATTGATTGCTTTTCCGTTTGGTTTTTTTTTTTTTTCCATTTAACTTGTACCTGGTAACAAAAAGGAATTTGTCCTCCCTGTATTCCAAGATCCCAGCAAGACTGCTGACCTTCTGTACTCAAGCAGATAATCTGATGGTCATTTCTGTGTCATAGCAATGGAAACAACCTGCCAGCTCTTAGTGTGTTCTGCAGTCATATGCTTTGGCTGATAAGATGATAGGAATCAATCTTTCTGTAAGTAATGTCCAAAGGCTGTCTCTAGGACTGTTTTTAATTCACAAGTGCTACCTCACTAGTGTCTAAAAAATAGTCAAGAATTTCCTCAGATATATATTTCTTCTGACTAAAATCCATATACACACACTTTAGCCACACCTGGAGCAATTTTTCATTAGAACATAATTAAAATGTGGCTTGTGATATGGGCCCAAAGCTGATATTGCCTCTGCAAGTGGAAATCTTTAGTAAATGCACTTCAGTGCTTAGAAATTAATTCCAGATTTCTGCTACCATCACAGAGACTGGAGTTTGTTCTTTGTTGAGTCACTCTTTTTAACTGATATGGTTAGACAAGTTTTTAGAGCAAACATTCTTTTTCAGCTGTGTCAGGAGATTTTTAAAAGCTGCCTTGTCAACTGTCTTAATGTGGCAGCTTCATGGCTGTAGGGACATTGTGTCTCAGCAGCGCCTGCACTGCTGTTGCTTTCCGCTGCAAGAAACTCGATAGATGAAAAGGAGCTGGGAAGGACTATGTCAAACCAGAAATACAGGGATATCCACAGAGAGTACACTGCACTATTTTCAGGATCACACTAATTTATGCATGAGGAAATAATCAGAGTCGTGTGAGAAACTTGGGATGCACTCCTGTGGTATATTAGCAAACTAAGCAGACTGTAAGGCCAGGGTTGGATATTAGCAAAACTTGGATGTTGACAAAACTGAATGATATCTCTATCAAAGCAGTCATTTTTCTTTGCAAAAGCTAGTTACAAAACAGTGAATTCCCACACAGTATGGCATTCCATCTCATTGCAGGACAAGCTGCAAGACAAACATGGAAATCACTGAAGTGAATTAGACTGGAAACTATCTTCCACAGGGGCCAAATCTTTTCACATATTTCTACTCTATCAGACAGAACTAAGGCCTGACCCCCCGATTTAATTCTCTCAGTAAAGCTGGAGTGAGTTCCAAATAAGTTCTAGGTTTCCGATTTAATATGGGACTTCCTTTCAATATAAGGATATAGGATGAACCATGGGAATGTTACCTATTTCTACATTTGTTATACTTTTTCAATAGAAACCACTAAATCTATATTGAAGCATGAGCAGTTGTCCAACCTTCTCCACCCTGCTCTGCCCAGCCTTCCCACTGCTACCCCCAGCCACCCCTGCCTGCCAGCAACAGGGCCAGGAAGGGGACACAGGCAGTGAGACAGACACTGGGGACTACAAACCTGCACTGGGTGCTTCGTGCAGTACCTGTGTGGCAGCAGCTGAGGGAGGAGTGGGGAAGAAGGTGGTTCATGTGAGCCATGGTCTGAGCGATCTCACGGCCACTCAGTGGGCTCTGCCTCCCAGGCTGCTCCCCACCCGGGTCGGCTGCAGGCGCTGCAGCTGGAGCTGCCTGCAGATCCCGGCTGCCTTCAAGGTCTGACTTAGTTTGCCTGAGCAAAGGTATCCCCGAGGTCTGGTTACACATCGGTTTCTGTCACATACAAAGGAAGAGGGAGGATTTTTCAAGGAAAGGTTATTAGAGTCTGTGATAAGATGCTGAGAAAACCAAACATAAACTCCCTCAAAAATAATAGTAACTGTGTGAGAAATTCTTCATTTCAAGTGTTTGCATAGTGTAGCCCTATATAATGTTACAAGCTGTAGTCCTAAGTGTCGCAATCTTAACTTTACACCAGCATGTGTTTTAAAATGTAATGCATTTTGATGTCCTGTTTGTGTTGGACTCACTACTGTAGGTCTCTGCGGGACACTGTTTACAAAAGAGATTACCAAAAATAAAAATTACAAAACAAAGTGGTGTAAGTTTCAGAAATGAGAGTAGGAATGCCTCCCTCCGGAAGTTTTTGCCACAAGTCCATATATAAACAAGGCCAAAGGGACTCATTATAAATCAAGTTATTTTCCTATTACCTCAGTAAGATGGGGGATCAACAGCTACCCCGGTCTTATTTTGCAGGCTGAAACCTGGAACTAGTTTAAATCTAATTTAATCTAGTTCACAGTTCATGAAACAGCTGTACTAAAATGGAAATTTTTTGTGTTGAGTTCTGTACCTTCTAGATGAAAAAAAAAACAAAACCCACATGAAAAGCAGTTCTTGTTTATGAATCATTTATCTCTCTAGAAGCATAACAAGAAAAGGTAGCCTTGGTAAAGTTAGCTCCTTTCTAAGCCACCAAGATGGACTCAGCTCTGGCTTTTGCACTGGCTTACAATTATACATATGTTATAAGTGAGGAGAACAATAAATTTTTCTCTCTGTCACTCTCTTTCCTACTCCACCCCATAATTTCCAATTTATTGCACTAAAAATTTACAGCTCAATATGAGCTGTTCTTGCTTTATCTCTTTTCTCTTTCTTTTTCTTTCTTTCTTTCTTTCTTTCTTTCTTTCTTTCTTTCTTTCTNNNTTCCTTCCTTCCTTCCTTCCTTCCTTCCTTCCTTCCTTCCTTCCTTCCTTCCTTCCTTCCTTCCTTCCTTCTTCTTTCACTTTCCCAAACTTTAACCTTCTTGGACCATGAGGGCATCATATTTGCCATCTAAGCACTATTCAACAATTACTGATGTTCACCTTACCCCTGATGTAAGTCATTTGGTCACCACTCGATGATGTCCTTAGTTTCTATTATAGGAGAATATAGAAGTCCTGTTCATCATCAAGGTCCTTTTAGCCTAAATGCTGTTTAATTATGTATTCTGTAGCTATATGGCACAGCAGTGTTTGAAGAACTGGGAGACAACATAACTCTGTCAATGTGGTATTTGCCTGAATTAGTTAACTTTCACAATTTCAATGGTCAAACAACATGTTGGTGTTACTATAGTGATTCTGGTTTAGGGATGTGTACAGAGCTGGTGAGGACTTCAAACTAGTGTACCATGTCACTCTACATATCAATAGCAACCATCTCTGGCCCAAAATTCCTTATAGCCTGAATAGGCAACACAGACAAGAGGGTACCTGGAGAACAAAGGCACGGAAAGGAGAATATCTATTGGCACAGCCACTGGCCTGTTCCTGAGAGTGAGCCTATGGACTCAACTACCTACTCTTTCTGCCCTGGTAGCAGAGGCAGATTAAAGCACAGAAGAGCTGTGAAACTCAACTCAGCCAGGCAAGCTGACATCCTTCCTAATTACATTGTGCAAATAGACTCATGAGTGAGGTGTGTTCACATCAACACTTGAAGGAAACAAATATAAGCCCTCCTTGTTTCAACAGCTCCTGGCTATAAGTCTAATATGAGATAGCTTTGTGCACGATCAGATATAAGTTGTACACATGGTCCCCTGCATTGCCACGCTGCTACAGAGCCAGGCTACAGGAGAGAAATCTGCCTGAGCAAGGATTTACCACTCCAGGCAAGTGACACACTCTGGTTTATAAGTATAAATGTCCACAGATAGGAGAAGCATTTTGTTCCTTGGCCACAATAGACGCTGATACGTGCCTCAGCTGGGATCCACTGTGCTCCTTGGGCACAGTAAAGCACCTTGGGCTGTAAGGTGGCGCAGTAAATGGATCCTGTGCTGGCTGACAATATCACAGTGACAGATGAGTATTATGATAATCACAAGGTACTGGATAATCACCTCTGTTACTTGCCTCACTGCCTGAGAATTAACTCTCCTCTTCAGAATAAGGAGCAATTTTGCTGGAGTCAAACTCCCTGATTTTGTGCTGCTCCAGACAGGACTCTGACCTGAAGCTAGCCCTACATATTTTTCTCAAAGATTCAGAATAACATAAATATTTGAAGATTATGCTTCATTTTAGATATATTGTCCATTGAATGTAGGTGTTCAGTTAGTCTTCGGAAATGTGAACCACAGACCATCCAAGGTAATTCCTCTCATTTATAACTCTGTAGTTATTGGTACTCTGTAACACGAGCAATTGTATCAGTAATACTTTTCAATGTGACTGAAAAATTTTTGTAAGTGCCCAGTCAACAGTTGTGTACCATTATATATATCAATTTTAAAAAATAACCTAAGAAAACATAAGACTAATTTTTTTTTTGAGAAAAACACTCAGTTAAGGTTTTATGCAGCAGCAGAAGAAACAAGGGCTGTTTACCACAGCACACATCTCACAAAAGCTGCTGGTATTCAGCTGAGTGTCTGATTTCCCTGTTTGAAAGAACAGTCCATTGGGTGCAGTTAAAATGCAAAGGAGAATATAAAAAAGTGAAATCCTGTGTGGGTGAATAAGCAGTTTCTTTGAAGCTCAAATCTGACACATATTTCAGAGCTCAACAGAAGCAAAAGTTGATTCTCAGATTACTCTTCTTTCTAGCTTTGGATGAACTTGAAAGGAAAGCTGACAAACATGTCCACAACCATTTCTGGACCCTTAGCATTCCCAGGAACAAGCAAAAACAACCAACATGAGGAAATAGCCTGGCAAATAGAGCCAGAACATTGTCTCCATTTTTTTACTACTTTTACCTTCTTTGAGTGACTGACTCTGGAAGACCTGGCGTTTCTGTTTCCTAAACCTCCCAGTTAAATATTTGTACCCTGAGGAACATTAGATACAGATTCTTAATGAGAACAGAGATATTGTGGCTCTGCCTTCTGCAACACTATCTCCAAGATCAGACAAGTAGAGAGAGGTGTGTTATTGCTCCCCTTCTTACCTTCCCCTCAGCCAACAAACCTCCCTTCTGCACTTTGTGACTAGAGGAAGAAGGAGGAGATGGAGAAGGAAGTATGAAAGATTAGCAATTTGTTGCTCACCCAGAGAAATTCCCCAGCAGATTAAGGCCACTGGATCACCTCTCAAGCAAAACCTGGGGCTGATATCTGAAGATGTCAAACCACATGGTCAGTTTTGCAGGTGGAGCCTGAGGTTCTGTGATGCGCTGAGAACTGCATGGGGTAGGAACAATGTGCTAGGTCCAGCACATTGTTCACAAATAACAGTGTAATTGTAATCCACAGTCAAGGGCTCAGCCTCATCTACCCTTGGCCATGAGATACTGATGGCAGGCTCCCATCCTTACCCAGCTGGTGGGCCATCTGTCCAGAAGACCTACCCTCCAAACCCAACTCCTTACAGAATACATTCATGTGGCTAAAGGCCTTTGAAAACCATGGGGTGGCAATTTTCCATACAAAATGCCATGTCAGTGGTGGAAAATATTTTGTAGAAGTTTATTCATAATTATTCCTCTTTAACTGAAATAGAAATGTATAGTGTATTATTTTAGTTATCTAAATACTGCTGCTGCACTAGGAAAAACAATTCACCCAGCAGCAGAGGGTTCACAGGCTCTTCCCACCACTTTACATTCTGCTTTGAGCAAACTCAATTTAACATTTGTATCCTCTTCCTAGTGTTGTTATGAGGTAATGGTTCTCTTAGTCTAAATCTTATCTGCCCTGCTGCAGTTTTTATATTTTCCTCTGACTGTGTTAGTCACATAAGATCGAAGAACATGAGAATTTAGTAAATCTTTCAGATCTTAAGATTATAAAGGGTGGAATTTGTTTCATCAGTTAATTTTATTAATGCTCTGCAGTCTGAACTGGATTTGAAGTGAGTACCACTCACTAACAAAAGAAATAAAATGCACCATGAGAAACTTTTAGTCTATTAATGTCTGCTACTTTCCACTTACAATAAAGGAAATAGATAAAATGTACAACAAAGAGTGGAGAAAAATAAAGTCTTTCTCTTTATTTCTCCCCTCTGTTGTCACTCAAATAAAATATTTAGGTATACATTGTCAGTAAAAAATTGCTTTATGATCTTTATTCAAGCAATACTCTAATAAAGGCAGAGAAATTAAGTTTTTCTGAGTATAAATTGAATATCTTTGATCTGGATATAGAGCTACCACTTTTCAGATGGCATCAACCGTGGAGTTTATTATATTTTAGACATGAACTCTATCTGTACAGCACACAGAACAGTGAGGCCTGGATGTGTGGTATGTAAATGAAGATGTGCATAGATGTTTATGGACATGCAAGTGTCCCTCTCTAAAACATCTTGCCAGAAACTTTTCTAAGGATTAGGCAGCTGACCAGCTTCTGCAAACCTGGGATCATTTGTCCAATCTCTCTCACTGCCTTCCAAAGGGAAATTTTCTCCCCAGGAGAAAGAGCACTAATTGCTTGCCCAGAAAGGAAATGAATGATTCAACAATTATGACCAACAGAACACATTTTGAAGATACTCAGTCCTGAGAAACGTCGTCTTTGTCAGACTAATTTCTATTCTCTAGTTTTTGAATTTGGTTTTTTTTTAAATGATGGAAGCTGAGGTAACATGCCATGTGTCTGTGGAGCTGTATCACAGGGTGGATCACTGCCCTTCCTGGTGGTGTGAGTGTAGTGAAAAAGAGACACAACTTTGGCAGCTGCAGCTCCAGTTCTGCCTCTGCACCTTATCAAATCCACATCACCACTGTTTAGAAGCCAGAGCACAATTTCTATGCCATGTCAAAGCTCCATTTTGAAAAATGTCCTTACCAACTAGAGCAGGTGTGCTATGATGATCCATTACTATGCATAATTTCAGGGAGACAGCAAGCAAGGAGGCACAAGCATTTTTTTTGCTGTGTGCTACAACAGTGACAATGTGAAAAAGAGAAAGGGTTAATTTCTAACCCTCTTAGATGTGGACAAAGACAAAATGGCTCCTACTCTCCATCCACAAAATATGAGTCATTAAACATGAAGATATATTTATTGCAGAGTTTTTACAGCATATTTAATTAGCCCATCATTCAGGTCTTAGGTATAGTCACAAGTCACAATATTCTTCCACTTCTCATAAAAATTAGGTAACTAACCTGTGACATATTTATTCTATACAGGCAATTTTCTATCAAAGATATTTTTATATTTGATCAGTGTATATCCCAAACTGCTTACAGTGTCAAAAGGAGCCTGGAGTTGCTATGGAGTGTGTAGCCTTTTACATGGCTGGCCCTTTCAGTCAACCACTTCACCAGTGTACCTGTATTTTCCAAGACAACCAATTGCCAATAGCCAAAGAGAGACAAAAGATGAAAAGAGATTCTGTGCCAACTGGAAGGAAGACCACGTAACATGTAGGTATGATAAATTTGATTAAATGTCTGTAATGAAAAGAGAGTTGCAAGATTTCTTTAGGGTAAGATAGGAAGGCTAGAAACATCTCTGTGCAACTTCTGGTGAAACCAGAGTAGTGTCTTCATCAAATGCTTTTATGATCTTATCCACCTAACTTGTCTCTTGCTCTTATTATTATTGTGTGTATTAGAGAAGAACCAGTAAATGAACTTAGTGCAACAAGAGAGAAAAGAGCAAGGAAGAACTAGAAACAGAGCCAGAAAAAGTACTGGCTGCTATTCTTGAGAAATGCCCAAAAAGACATTTACAAGGTGAGTTTTCCCAGAGGACAGTGTAGAAGTATCACCAAAAGAGTTGTTTCTTAACAAGCTTCTGCTGTGTGAGGGGAAATGGGAATTTGCACACTCCTTTTAAACAATCAGTTTGGCAGCAAAGATAATCAGTTCCTGTCACTCCATCACTGACCTAAAATTTATTTTCCTATTGGATCCTAGCCAAAGCTATTTTGTGCCATGGAAAGATTACCATTGATTTCAGTTCCAGTGGATGTTGTCCTTGGGCCCCAAACAGAGGCTTTCTGTTGTACCTGCTTAATGCAAGGCTTGCAGAGGAAGACTCAGCCTGGCCTTCATCAGTCTCACCACAGATTTGACTTGCACTTAACAACAGCAGCTCCCTAGAGTACAGCAGGGAAACAGTGTAATTTCTTACCTGCCTTTGGCCCATGGAGATGAGTCTTGTTCAAGAATTGTTTTCCATACAGGTTGCAAAGTATTCTAAGACAGGGATTTTGAAATCAGTATATCTTCCTGTATCAGTAACTGTAATTTCCTATTAGCAGCTCTATCCAGAGATGCCAGAAAGCGAGGTGCTTAAGTATATCTTTAAGATGAATGAAAATTCTGTTGGATAAAGCAGCTGGCAAGAGTTTTACTGGCTGGCTTCTCTAGGTAGAGTACATAAACAAATGAAGCCTATTTAAAAAATAACAATAACATTCAAAATAATTTGATTTCAGGCTCAGAACTAAGCAAATTTAGAAATACATTAGAAAAATAATTTCTGAGTTTGACTGACCTTTTCATGTAGATTCAAATCCTGGTGGCACAGAGTTAGTGATGTAAAACAAGAAAGATGGTCTCTAATTTAGGGAAATATATCAGATGTGAGGAAATTAATTGCGAGAGAATTGTGTTCAGGAAGAAAGGGTAACATGACAGATTATTTTGAAATGTTTTGTGCATGTTTATTTTTACACGTAAAGCTAGATCACATAAGTAGCAGAGATCTCTATTATCTCTCTGCCCAGCAATGCACTGAGCAGCTGCAGGGGCAGAGCTGTGCTCATGGAGCTCTGTGCACGTCATGGGATGAGAGCCAGCAGCGTGTGCAGCAGGCACAGCATCAGCATCAGAGCCTCTTAAAGCTCCAAAGGAGCAGCTACATCCCTCACGCCTGTGAGCAATGATGTATTTATACAGTGGGCCCTCACAGCTCCAAGGGATACCTAATTTAAAACACTGATCATTTAAAATCCTCTATACATATATATATTTACTGAAGGGGCTGTAAGCCATTAAAAGGAAATGACTGAGAATAAATAAAATGTTGTTTTGAGGAGGTGGCTCTGTGTCCCATATAGTTTCCTTTCAAAATACAAAGGCAGACACGTAAATCTCAGGTACTCAGCTGCCAAGAGGTGGGAAATTCAAAGTCAAGGCTCCTACTCTGTCCTAGGTTGGCCTTTTCGTGCCCTGTGATTTTAAGAACTTCACCTCAGTGTGTGTAATCTTGTTTATAAAATGTGTCACAGTACTTATTAACAGGGGTGCAAATTCTGCCTGCCTGCAATGCTGTTGCTTTATCCAGTGTGCATCCAGGACAAAATTGGCCTAAGGCAAAAGTGAATGCCACAGTCCTGCCTTTGGTTTTGCAAGATTGCCCTCTCAGTCAGTACCCCTTGTTTATTGCAAGTGGTCTGCATGGACTGATTTGAACCATCTTTTATTATGTGACGAGAGAGAGAAATTATCAAGGAAACCATTAAAGCAAGTGCTTTCAAAGATGTCTGCTGCATTTGACCTACATTTCACCCATCTGTTACAAATCTGATTTATGGAAAAACTGAAATTGTAATACTTCCTGAAAACCTAAACAGTTTTAACTTGGCCTAATTTTGTTGAGTCACATCCTTTTTTTGATACCTATCTGTCTTCTTACTGAGCCAAGATACTTACACATAAGACATAGAATGATAATGTTCCTAAGCCCCAGCTGATTATTTTCTCTAATGTTAGACATGGGAGATGCATAACAGCATAGAAGTCAGGATAAGGAAATGGTGGAGCAGCACCAAATAGGAGAAATTACAGGCTTTGCTGTGTGATTGCCAGCTAGGAGCCTTAGCAGGTCAACAATTTGAATGATTATTTTTGCAGGTTTGCAGGGAACCACACGTCTTTGTGCTAATTTCAGTGTCAGAGACATACAATGCTCTGTCACGTTGGGAAAAGGAGGGGAATGAGCAAAAGTGCTACAGGAAAGGATCTGGGAAGTGAAGCTTTAATAAATTCTGCTGCAGTATACCATCTGTTCCAATGGGAAATCTATGCTGTCATAAATCTGAGTGTTGTGGCTAGAAAGACAAAGAACATGCAACCCAAATTTGTAGATACTGTGTCATGAAAACTGCAGAACACAGCTGACTTCATCATTAAAGAGATGAAGTTGGATTCTCTTCTGGTTGGGAATACTTCTTGATAATGCTTTGGTCCCCTTTGGTTATTTCATTACATAAGCTCAGTAGGTGACAAGGTTTGTAACAAAATCTAACACAAATACTGAAAAAAAGTTGACCTGTGTTCACTTACTGTGAGTAATTACTGAGTATAGCAATGTGTTTTCTACTCCTTTTGGTGGGCAGAGTTTTTACAAGGGGAGGGTTCTGAAGAAATCACCAGACCTTGGGCTCTTAGGGAAAAGTCAGGTGGGAATCTGAAATAAGCAGGATTAATGTAACAGAGCAAAAGCTGAATCTTCCCTCTCTGTGTCTTTTAATTCCTACCTGACTGAACAAAACATTGCAAGAGCAAGATGCAATATAATTCATTATTTCTTAATTAAATTTCTTATTGCCCACAAATCGCATTCATGAACAAGGACTCTTTAAAGGTAGCAAAAAGAGACCAAAAATTAGTCTCAGTTCCAAGAAATGTCTAATATAATCTCTTTATTTCTATTTTTTATTATTCACAGGTGCAAAATATACCTGCTAATGTTGCTTAAAACAGATAATAACATCACAGGCAGGCTAATAAGTGTGCTCTGTGACAGAGCTCTTTCGAAAGGGATTTCTTTCTTCCATGACTACCAATGCCTTCTCCAATACAAATGAGTTCTAACATAAATACCAAAGGACTTCCTGCTTAACATTTGCTTTTTGTCAGTACAGTTCATATACAGCTCAGTCACAGAAATGCAGTGGAAAATTCTGATATCCATGCAGGATTTTAGAAAAAAAAGGTAACTTATTTTTGCAGAACTGCCACTATCCAGAAAACATTGTAGCCCACTTAGAACTGGGACAGGAGCTAATGCATACCAAGCATGCAGTATGCAAAAGCATATCTTTGTCAGTGTTGGACATGCAAGGTCTTACAAGTTCACATTAAAATGGGCCTTCCTTTCCCTGTTCTATCAGTTTCCACTGTTTCCTCAGAAGCACAGTTTGAAAAATCCTCTATTCAGCCACAGAAAAACCATTTTTTTCACTTCATCCATGTTAATATATATTTGTTACTACTGTAAATAGAATAGATAAGCCTATTAAAAATCAGGGTCCATCTCTAAGCAAGAAATACTTGAATAAAAAACGTGCAGACCAATGGTAAGATCAAAGCTTAGTTGTAGCTAGTGACATAAAATAGTAATGTAGTATATACACCTTTTGAAATACAGGCAACTGTGTGTAAAGATGCATTGAAGTCCACTAGTTTGTTCATGTAAGACAATTTCAAAATCAAGAATTTTGAATGGACTAGGGGGCTAAGTCAGGTTCTTCACATACTGATGCTAGCAAGTTTTTTTCAACATATCATCTTGTTTACAAAATCTGTATCTTTTCCAGATGTTCCTTATGATTAACATGTAAGATGCACAGCATAGGACTACTGTTCAGAAGTGCTTGACTCTCAGTGGTTCCATTGGATCAAATCCCTGGACAGTTTTTCTATTCAGTACCCGCTGCTTTTGCATTTATTTAGCTCAGGAGCAGGATCTCACTGTTGCCAGGTTTTACTTGCTGGAACTCCCCTGGGACAAAGATGTCCTTTCTGTAAGAGGTACCCAAGAACTGGCTACTTACAGAAATACGGAAGCTAAAGATTACATGTCCAGCTGGGATTTATATACACTGTGGAACTGTGATTTCCCCATGCCTCTGAATGCTGAAACTGCCTTATCAAGGGGTAGTGCTAAAAAAAGAAATGTGTAGATATCCACAAGAAGTAGACAATGTATATATTGTTCAGACCAGGTATAGGATAAACTTTTTCTCTTTATCTTCCCCACACCTTTTGCCCTCAGGCAGAAAAATGGGGAGGATATGGTGAGAGGTGGCAGAATGGAAGACAAGAAATTCCAGCAGTACTCAGAGGAAGGAGGATTGCTGCACCGGAGACATGTTTTGGCAAATATTTTGGGCTGCTCTGCTGCTATAACAATGAGTTTATTAGGTGCTTTGAGATGCACTCGCAAACTGAACAACCTGCAACAGCCCAATGAAACAGGTAAGACATAGCAAACTGAAAATAGCAACTGATCTTGCTTGGAATCATACTAGGATGGATTTGGCAAGCACACAGTGAGCTATAACAGAGATGGTTCAAGCTTTTCCTGCATTCTTCAGGACTTATGACCACAAAAATGGTTTGCCTTGCTGAAGCAAAGGGTAGGAACAGATACACTTACTGAGATTCTCAGTATGAATCAATGAGTGTAAAAGCACAGTAGAATCACAGTAACATACAATACCTGACAACATTCACCCAGATATTTCACCTAAAGAGCTGAGGAAAATTGAAGACATGAAAAAAGTGTCACCTGGAAGCTTTGTGGTAGGTTTTCACACTTAAAATGTAGACTTTCTCAAAGAGCTAATTGCAGTCATGCTGTCTTAAAATCTGAACTTGGAGAAGATGATAGCCACTGAGGAGATTATGGTTTGATTTATCATTTGTATTGTGTAGAACACAGAAAGGAAAAAAAAATAAAGAAATCTGGCCTGTTCTTTTACAGAAATATAGGCACCTTTCTCTGGGCACTACCTGAATGAATGGTAGCTTCTGTTTGCCACCCTGACTCAGGCACCAAAGATCTAAAGTGCTGTCAGACACCTAAGTCTTTGTCCGTAATAGGAAAACTACTTTATATCTCATTTATAACAGGTCATTAAGTAGGAATCCAGAAACAAAACTCTGCACTCTGTATGCCCAGATTGTGCCTTGCAGAGCAACACAGTGCTTTGTTGTATCTACACTCATCCAGTATCCCAGTGGACATGACAGGTATCACAGGAAACTGAATTCGGGTGTCCCAAACACTAAAGTAATAATACCTCAAATTTCTGTTTCTCAAAACAGAACCTTAGTGCCAATCACACAGAAAAGACAGACTATTTGGTTTTCATTGGATTACGCTGAACTCCCTATCCTTCTTGAAGAGCAGGCTTAGATTCATATTTTGAGGCCATCATCTGAATTATGGGCACCATTTGAGAGAAAATTACCTTATGCAGTCAAACACTGGAGGCTGCCTATGATTTGCTGAAGAGACAGGACAGTGAATGTCCATGATATATCTAAGCAACTGTTTTGATCCTCAATCTGGAAATACAAATGAAGACTAAGTGATTTCCACTGTTTCCATTGGTTGGAAACACTCTGCTTACTGTCTAATTACTATTATAGAATATAAATTGTGAAAAAAGAGGATAAATATCAAGTTTGTTGGGAGTCATTATAACAGGCTGACATCAGAATAGTCATCCATCAAGCTGCCTCTTTGCTCTATATAAAGATTATCAAATACATGATATGTCAAAGTGCTAATCTCTGCCTAAGCAACATGTTAGTAGCTGCACTGTATTCCTAGGAGAGGATCCTTATTTCTCAAGAGCTCAGGAAAGCATCCCAATCATGTGGGATGTTTTCATATCCCTATGCTGCCACTGGACTCTTTTCTCTTACTTCTATTGAATCCATAGTCAAAGTGGAAAGTCTGTGCATGTTTGCTCTTAACAATTTGTGCAGAATTTTGTCTACAACACCTACAGAGAAGGTCAAAGGGAGATTGTTACATCTGACTCAGGAAGGAAAGACTGAATCAGCTATGCAAACAAAATAAATCTGTATTATGGGGTAAAGAGATTGACCTTTAGACATAGCAATGATAGAAGAATGGAACAGTCATAAAGCTGTTAACCAAATGATTTGGTCTGACAATCTTGAATAAAACTGAAAAAACCCTTTCTTCAATCTTTCATTTCTGCAACCCATTGTTGCAGCGTTGTCTTTTGTGAACAAGTTTTAATTATGTATCTAAAAAAACGAAAAATCCCACATTTGTGACATAACAAGTCCAGAGCTGGTTTGGGGTTGGACTTTATTTCTTAAATATAAAAATTAACAGAACTTCCCATAATTAAAGATCTATAATCCTGGACTTTGTGATAAGTTATTATGGGCTTGAAAATATGAATTTAGCTAAAATGAAAAATTTCTCTATACACAGCAAAATAAAACCACTCAGGGTTTATTTGCAAAGTGGAACCTTAAAAGCCAAATTTACAACTCTTTAGATTTTTACAGAGTACCAGTGATATACGGACTGGAGTACATTTTCAGTGCAGACACACCTAAATTTGTTCCACTGCACTAAAAGCACTGTGCAGTTTACTCTTGAACCTGGTCTATAAGAGTCACTTTAGATCTGAAAACATCATGACAATGAACAAGGAGTAAATGTTAGCCATTGCCCAGACACTTACTAGGAAATATGTCTTGCTGTAAGGAGTCTGCAATACAAATAAACAAGATAGAGAATGACAGGAGGAGATAACACTGAGGAAGTGATTTGTCTAACAGAACAATGGCTGATTGCAGTATAGCATCTGGCTCCCCACCCTTCATGAGTTCAAGTCACAAGTGTTTTGCCCATTTTATAGACACGTTACTTGTCCAAATACAATTCTGTTACTTATTTTAGAAGTAATATCAAAACAAAGTGTTATTCGCTTCCCAATGAGATTAAAACACCTTTAAACATCTCGAGTCATTTCACGCACCTAGTGAGAAAATTACACTCTTGTGATCCAGACACCAGTGGACTGTCTTTATTCTCCCTCCTAATGAGTGATTGAATGATCAATGTAAAGAGACATGTATCCTGTCACCTGGGAAACTTGTATTCTTAAAAGATTGTTCATTTGGACACTATTAGTCAGAGTAACATGGGGCATGGAAACACTTGTGCTTCCCAAAATAAAAACAGAGTGTGTAGTCAGAGCATTGATCTAAGGTAGTTTCTGTCCTCTTTCTACCAAGGTACAGTGTAGGATGCTTTCAGGAAAGATGCCAATCCTCTCATAATGGATAATTATTTTAGACTATTCAGTTGTCTACCAGTGGTGAATCTCATCTTAATGGCAGCTTGAGATATGTGGTCTGCTATATAATAGGACATTATCTGAGAAATCATTCCTCTTTTTACATTCTCAGTAGGCTTTGGGGAATAACGACTGCAGACAACTGACCGGCAAATCCTCCCTTCCCAAAAGAACTGCTAGGAAGACACACATTATCTCAGTTTGCAAACACAATTGCCTCAGTCAACGGAGAGAGATGGAGGGGAAATGCAAGGGTAACCCAGCAGTCTGAAACATAAGCTGTCCTTGCTCTGGCTGGCTACTTGGCAGACATGAGAAGCTATCTGAGATGGACATGAATGATATTTCAGTACCACAAACTTACCAATCATTGTCACCTCTCTAGGGCAGGTTTACAGTGCACGCTCTAAAGCTGTTTCTAGTGATTGAACTGGTAGGTCCAGTGTAATGGGACTAGTTTGGAATTACTGGCTCAAATCCAGGACAAAAGTATTTAATCCTGAACCTATCTCCTGTTAGTCTCTTGGCTTTGTAATGTATCTAAGCGGGAACCTTCTTCTGAGGAACTTTTTCTAGAAAGGCATCCACTGTGCCCAATATATTTAGGCCTCACCCATAATTAAGGCCACAAGTTTCTAGCTGAACACTAATTCAAAGACAAGCATTAGATACTGGTTGATTTGCTTTTCTGAGCATTTTCCATCCTCAAGGGGATGTCAGAAAATATCATTGTTAAATGAATATTTTTTTTCCTAATGCTCTAAATTTCCAAGGTGATTAGAGGTTCTAGAGAATATTACGGACATGTCTAGAGCAATGCCAGCAGCACTGCATAAAGAAGCACATCGTCCAAATCAGTAGAGACCTTTAACCAAACACTTAAGTCTTTTAACTGTGAGGAATAAAGAGCTAGCGGCAAGATACTGGAGGTGAGAAGGCTACTGAAGTCATTTTTGGAGATGATCTTTTACATTCTCCTAGAAAATAAAAGGCTTCCAGTGAGAGGAAACAAAAGACCTGAACAGCAGGAATATTTTGGGACTCAAGCCAGGAAAGAAAGTCAGTAACAAAGACTGGTAATTTTGCATGAATTGCTGTTTTGTGTTGTTAAGCACCAGGACACAGCTGGTGTACTGGTGAACCTGAGGTTTTGTATTAACTGTATTGAAATGATAATGAAGTTTTTATTTTATGATTGCAGATGTTAGTGGATTATTGTTATTAAGCCTATTAGCATAAAAGTACAAACATTAGTTTCTTTTTCTTACAGTCTTATTTGTTGTGGGTTAAATTAAATTTAGATAGGTATTAAATATTTAAAGACAACATAAAGGTCAATTAAGGAGATAAAAACACAGAGAAGAAGGTAGAATACTTTGTTTCAAATTCTTGATAATTTGGAGTAAACTTACTGCCTTCTGCTATTACACTCAGGGCATGTACTTAGTGATTCTGTATGGTGATCCCAGGCACAGGTCATGCAAGAAGGTTTCATGAAACATTGAAAGAGCAATGGTCTGTTTTGAAAATTGGTTCCTCCCTGTGCCTCATTTGAAAAAAAGAAAACAAAAACCCAAAACAACTAGAACTGCAAAGTATCTAACTTCCTGGGACATCTAGATTTCTCCCTGCCTAATGTGGAGCATCTCAGAGCTGCTCCATTTTCAGAGAGGATGGTCTTCCTGTTCACATTTTCAGTGAATTAGTCTTTCTCTGAGTATCTCAGCTGAACACCCAACAGGCTAACCATGATTGGCAATATTAGCTTATTCCATAAGTAATACATTTTTCAGCTAATTCAGAATAGAATCATAGAATCATTAAGGTTGGAAAAGACTGCTAAGATCATTGAGTCGAACCATCAAAATACATCACTTACTATTCCAATTATTTATTGGCATAATAATACATAACTCATTAGTCACCCTTTGTATAATATAAAACATATGAAATGGGTATTCCATGACATTTGTCTCTCTATGTATGTTTTAGGTATACATTACTTACATTAAGGCAATTCACTACCCTTGTGAACTTGCAATCTCTGTGGCCATTAGAGAACAGTTAAGGATTTTCCCTGTACAACCCAGTGGTTGCTCCTCCCTAGGCAGAGTGATTTTTTAAGACAATACTTTCTGCCAAGTCACACTTACTAACATGAAGCTCTGTTTCTCAATACACCTTTCCAGGCTGTTATTAGTGGCCTTTGGCAGCCAACCAACCAGGCAGTGACAGGTGGTGGGGCACTGGAAGAAAGTCAGGCTGCAGTACAAGTGAGCTCTGCACTCTGAACATGAGAATCTAGTATAGGAGTCTTCAATTGTGTTCAGAGCAAGGAAAATTGCAAAAGGATCATTCCACCCCCTTGTTTGGCTACAGACATTTGGCTGTGGCTGATCCAGTGTCTGCGGATGCCCTTGAAGACGTACCTAGGGCACAACATCCAGACAATGTGTAACTCTTACAATGAGCCTCTCTCTTTTCTCATGTGCGTGATTAGCCAGCTCAGCCACAAAATCATGATAACTGATTTTTCCCAGAGAGTACTATGGTTTACTCTCCCTCTAAGCTGTGGAAAAGGCCTCTGCTTTCAAAAGGAGGGACAAACTGTTGGGTTTAAGGACTTTGGAAAAGAACTTTAAACTCTTGTCTGTCTATGTGTGTGCTTTGAGACATAAACAAAATAAAACAGTTATTCAAAACCTAGCCCTTAGAAATCATAAAATAAATATTTTTCACTTCCTTTTAACTATAGGACTTTATCAGATGTACTTTGTACAGCGCTCTCTCATGAAGAAAATTCATGATGATAAATATCTTGAAAAAAAACACAAGGTTTACAATTCCTAATATTCCTACTTCATTGTTAGCTGCTCTTAATTAGTTTTATTCACTTTGCAATGAAAAAATATTATCCCCACCCCCCCCAAAAAAAAAGCAAAGGAAAAATTTTGATTGAGAGGTCATAGCTGTAAGGTACAAAGAAAGACTGGTGAGACTTTTGTATGTTTTCTTGTGAATCCCCTTAGGAGCAGAGCCACTTATGTGAGTCTCTATGTGTGTGCTGTGCCTATGTGTGCATGCATTTTATATATAATTGAGCATTTGTACAGATATCTACATGCAAATGTTTACCCATTCTTAAAGAAGCTGTAGCACAGTTTCCTACTTGAAGGCAGTCGGAATAAAATAACCATTAATCTTCCAGCACAGCATAGGCAGTGACAGGGTGAGCTTCCACGTTACGCTGCCAACAAGCTTCCTGGACTGAGAAGTCCTTTCCTTTTCAGTCCTCTTGGCTGAGCCTACCTACAGACATGCCAACAAGCCTTAAGAGTTATAGTGCTTTCTGTTATGACACCTGACTCATCAAGGTACAAAAACCATCTGCTTGATTTTGAGCATGGGAAATATTTCATTATTCAGGCACATTCTCAGCTCCTGTAGCTGAGCAGGTATAGGATTAGTCAGAAAACATAACTGGCAGCACTTACTCTCTCATTTCACACAGACTAACAAATGGTGACAGCAAATAGTCACTGCTTTCCCAACCTATATCTGAATTGCTGCATTGGAGCCAACAGGAAAATAAACATTTTCTGTAAATCTTGTACTCTCGGATTTTTTTATACATTTATTTTAACTCAGGACAAATTTCTGTATCCAATATGTACAGGCAGTTCCAATTGTTTTAGAAGAGACTGTATTTGCCACCATGGAATGGACATATTTTCCACCTCTTACTGTCAGCAATGTTGAAGCTGCACTTTACTGTACCAAAGTTTATGGCTGTTTAGCAGGTCAAAGCCTAACAGTAAAATGCTATAACCTTAGTGAGAATATAATTTTAAAATGCAAGTGGAAAAGGGAATGATCCTTACAGAAAGTTATATAAAGATTATTGACTAAAAAAAATGTCAACAACACTGGTCTTCCCCTGAAGTATACGTCTGTCAAGAGGCAAGGCTGAAAAGGATTATATCAATTTATTTCTTTCACGTGACTTAGTACTGAGAAGCAGGGTGCTGCTTAAAATGGTTCAACAATGAACAGAGTAGCTTAGAATCCCCACACTGCAGAAGACAAAAGTAAAAAAAAATTGTGAGATGAATTGTAAGGTCATGTGAAGGGATTCTGTTCAGTATTTAAGGTGCTCTTATATTTGTATCTACAGAGCCTTGTTGATTTCGTATGATTATACTGATATAAAATTTAGCTGATGGTAGTTTGGAGCTAAAAGTGCCTTGTGATTTCAATGCATATCAAAGTATTGAAGTAGGGCCAGCAGAAGATTCACATAGCAAGCCATTCTGCAGGATCAAGTTATATTGGTTCATTTTGGAAGTCCAGAAAACATTCAGTGAAATTATAAGGACTGTTTTCTGAAGCTGATGTTACATGACTAGAAACAGCATGTGTCTACCTTAATATCAAACCCACATAAATGTTCTCTGTCACCATTTAAAATTATACTGAAAAGCATAAAAATTAAAATCTTGCAAACAAGTCAAAGTAAAACCTTGACATTAAGTTTATAGCTATTTCACTCTTCAGTTGTTTTGGTTATGGATGGTAGGACAAGAATCTGACTAACTAGAAATAAGTGGATTTCCTATTAAAACATATTCACAGAATGTTCTGCAAGGAGCTAAACCTGCCCAAATGCAATCTTGACTTGAGCACATGCCCAATAATAATTCAATTCAACAAGGAAATGATTTGTACAAGAAATTAACCTTCATGGAACAATCTCTGAAAGCAGAATTTCTAGTTTCACACTATGGAAACATAAATCAAGGGACCACCTCTCAGTTATACCTGTAATGACAGTGCTGTTCTATCTTTATCCTTAGCCATGATTTCTCTTTTGCAAAGGCTTTAGGTTTCAGGAGGCTTCTGACAGAGTTCACTGACTAAGCTAGAAGTACTATCTTCCATAACAAGGATGATGCACATCAGACTGTGCATTGTTCACTACTCATTGCCCTCAAAAGACCTGTTCAAACTTTTCAGATTGATATTACATCTTTTTCTGAGTTCTACTATTATAGTAGAATAATTTGCTCTACTAGCACTGCAAAATTAATCTTATATTTGAAAGAAGAAATATTACATATTCAAACAGATGCATGAGAGTGTTCTGTCACATACAGCTAACAAACTTATCAAACAAATATATGTTATTTTCTTCTAAAAACTGCTTAAATCATAATTTTAAGCAAGTACAAATCAGAAAATTGGTGAACAGCAGCATCGACAACCATTAAGAATTGGGAAAAAAACTATTTTCATTATTGTTTTCTCCTAAATTAGCATAAAAATATAATCCAGCTTTAAAAAACAAGCTAGAAAATACCCAGTGTAAGGTGTTCTTCAAGACCCAGGATTCCTCAGAACAGCAGCCAGCTAAAAGAGATATTACAGCACCCTGAGATGCCATAAAATTCTCTATTCACTTCTTCTCTTTCTGAATAGAAATTCCACACTGGATATGAGTTGTCCTTTTAGCAAACCCTTTTCTCAAAAAAATGCATTTTATGGATTTTTTT
>WAAE01003267.1:0-19127 GCA_013400495.1 Nicator chloris
ATTCTTGTCTAAATTTTACACATGTAAAAAACTCCTCAAGGAGCAAGGACAGGAAATTATTTTCCCTTTCCTACCACCAAACACTGTCCAAGTCATATTTCTCATAATTTTAACTACCTTCATGCAGCACGTAAGAAAATGTTCATAATCCCTGCATTATGGCCTGTGTCTATGTCTAGCAGGACTATCTGGCTCAAATTCCTGATTTGTTTTTGGATACAGGGGAAATGTAAAGTGGTGTTGTCAGTTTTAACGTTTGATGTGCACATTTGCCCAAACACATCTATGGTGAACAGACAAAAGAAAGGATTTCTGAGCATGACTGGTATTATTGTAAAACAGACTTTTACATCAGATGAGTTGAATCAGATTCTTAAAGTTCCTTTTTGTCCACCTGTATTAACAGAAAGGTTTGGTTGTCTCAAACCCCAAATCTGCATGCCAGCTGATGTGCCATGAGATTAATTCCACACGTGAGTGACCTAACCCTGGAGCTACAGTGGGATAATCTTTTTGAAACAAAATAAATCCATTTTGGCTATTTTTAGATTAAAAAAAAATCCATTATGTACCCAAAACTTTTTTACTAATCAAAATTGGTGTGTTCCCATGAAGGAAATTTTAGTTTTAATGAGCTTTCTGATGCATTTTTTCATTTATTTGACAAAAAATATTGTTGTACAACTCTTCCAACAAGTATGAAAACACAGAACTGACTCAATCTCAATAGAATTCCAGCTCCAGTGCATAATGTACACTCTAATTCTGTGTTTTCTGTATAACTGTGAGGAGGATGGCATAGTCCTATACTGAGATATGAAAGAAGAATATTCATATACATGGATATAATTCTGTTAGGGTGGAGCACTCATTTTATTCCCCAGATTACAAATTTCATTTTCAGCAAATAAATATATTTAGAGAAATAAAAAATATTTTTCCTTTAAAAAGGAACCATTAATAAAAAAGATAAATTATTTTCTTTTCAGCTATTACTGAAATATTTTGCTTTCCAGTTTCTGTAAACACAAAAGATGTTATCCTTCAACAGCTCAAAATTCATAGAAAAGGAAAGATGCAAATGAGGAGGAAAAAAGTAGCTCTTAAGTTGTAGCTATTTTTACTTTTTAAAAACTCTATTTATAACAATTTTGATTAAGACTAAATGTAGTAATTCTCTTTGTAAACTCTTCCAAGCCTTGGTAGTGCCCTGAAATTCTGTGGAAATGTCCACACTTTATACTTTTCAAAACACAAACTGAATTAGAACTCAAAAATTACTGCATATTATATAAGAGGAAGATTAAAATGTTAAACTAACTTGTTTAAGTTATCCTCAGTTGGCAAATTAGGCCATAAAATGTTGAAAATTGAGCTTAACCTGAAAAGGAACTAAATCAGATTCAAAGAATGATCCATGAGCCCCAGGCAATGGAGCATCTGAAATTCAAATGATGTCCAAATAGTGTCTTTTTTGTTTGCTTGTTTGTTTGTTTGTCCTGTCATAAACCAATGTTTGAATTTATGGGCTTCAGCAAAGGTCTGTACACTCCTGTTTTCACCCAGAGTTTGAACCAGGCAAATATTATACTTACATATCTCTGAAAAATAAAAAAGGTTAAGAAATAAGGAAAGCCCATGTAAACACAACATAGACTTAGATAATCCCCACAGATATGCTAAAGCCTTCCAGATTCATGAACAATAGCATTGTGTAACAATTTTTCATTTGCATTGTATAAACTGCAATCTTTGCTTTGTTGGCAGAAACATTTTGTATTCATGAACTATGTTTAGTTTAGTGCAGCTTAGAATTTCCTTTTTCCCTCTAAATGCCAATAGAATGAAAAGACAAAGTAGCAGTCTTAGGCTAACATAACACAACACACAAGTTTTATTTTAATTACTCATCCCTCAGTTATGGTTTATATTTGCCCACCCAGCTACTTTCTGACTCTTTTACTTCATACAGTCTCATGGAGCAGCTGGGACAGCCACTGATATTTCAAGTGGTTCATAGTGGAAAAGAAAATATTATATATAAAACAACAGCAGTGTACTTTTCAGGGGGGAGGTAAACAGTTATAGGTTCAATTCTTGCTCATAATGACTTTTAAGGTGTAAAATAAAAGCTCATGATTATAACAGGTGTGTGAAAATATAAAATAATTTTCTGGTTTCGTGTAAGCCAATGGACACATTTCTAAACTGACGTTCTGATAGATTTGGAACAGGTGCTTAACATGTATTATGACTGTGTTTGAAATGCCACCATTAATTTCTTCTTTGAAAGCACAACATAAATGTTTGCAGGGGGAAAAAATTCTCTCTGTATTTGGTAGGCTCAGTGTTTTCACCCTGATATTCTCTAGCTTGAGGACCCCAAATTGGACACCAAATTTCATAAGTCACATAACCAAAGAATCTGGAATATTTGAAGATGCTAAAACAACTCCAGCTCTTTCTGACTCACCTGAGAGTGTCTGTGTGAGCAAAGACCTCACACAGGAGAGTGGGAGCCACCCAAGCATCTCCATCTGCTACCAAACACTGGATGTGCTTCAAAACCTGCCTGGTACAGAAAAATAATGGTGAAGACAAGGTAACAAGAATCAAATGAACTCAGACCAGAACTGAATGTCAAGCTCAAGCTTTTATGCAAGGGACCTATTTATTATTAATTCAGTAGTATTTTAAACACTGATGGCCCCCTGCTTTATATCAAATGCATGTTTCAAAAGTTTTGTGATTCTAAGAAGTACATTGGTAAGGCTGGTTCTGCTCTTGGCTTGCTTGAAAGATGTATTCCACTGGAGAGCACAGCTCTGTTATTGATGATGGTGAGAAGAAAAGTGAGAAGAACAGATTATTTCTGCTAATAAGAACATCTCATTCAACACAAAGAACTTGGCTTTGGTGTTTTTCGGTTGAAATTTTTTTCCCAAGTCCATTCAAATACCAAGACATTCATGCTGACCTTTATTTTTTTTGGCAAATAATTTCATGTGTTAGCTAATTCCTATCCTGTTTAGAAATTGCCTTCAATCCTCTACTTTCAGTGCATTTCAATTCACATCCCAATAAGCCATTTACTCTTCTGAAACTCAGAGCACTGAAAGTAATAAAGAAGATGATTGAATAATGTCCACAGGTGAAACTGAAAAATATTTAGGCTGTATTTGAGTCAGATACACACCTATGCCATAACAAAAACACCTCACATTGCATATAAATCTGTGACAGAGAAGACTTAATAAACATAATAACTTGGAAAATTGTTTACAAATCTTTTGAGTCCGTTGTGAGTAATGTTATGTCAAAGGTGATTGTAAGCAGTGAGGCAGGAAAGTAACAAATAGTAGAGGTGGTAAGATGATGTTTTCTGGAGTGTTTTTCGTACACAGATTTCAATATTCACTGCAGAACATCACAGGTAATGAACTGATTTTTAGACACAAGAGCAGTAAGTTGACTAAAGTCACGTAGGAAATGAAGAGTAGAAATGTGAATAAAGTTTTCCTCTCCTCCACTCAAGCCATGAAGTCTCCATTCTGGCTTTCAAGGCAAAATTAACACTCACACAATTATAGTCTTCCTGGAATTCGAAGTTAATGGAGCTTGGAGATTGGTCTCTCAGACCTTGGAATTGAGGCTGTAATGCCAGACTGTCAACTTGTCAAACAACCCCTTTTCAGACCTACAGTTTTAAATAAAATTATGTTTATTAAGTCTTCTCTGTCACAGATTTATATGCAACAACATCATAGGTGGGGAGAACAAAAAGCTCATGATGCTTTTGCAGACTTGGGTGCTGCAGTCCAGTGTTTGACTGGCAGTGCAATATTTTAGAATTTGGTGAGAGGTAGTGTTTTTTCGAGTTTTAGCAGGCATACCCTGATCCTATTGTCCATGTAATTAAAAAAGGTGTTATAATACCTTAGCAGCTGTCTCATATGTTCATTGTTCATTTAACATTACAACTATCCCAGTACTTTATCCCCTACAGAAAGCAAGTTCCTGTTGGAAAAATGCTGAAGTGTAGTTTGAGTGACATGCAGGAGCTTTTGCTATTGAATGACCCCTTGACACTCAGTAATGAAACCAGTCTTCAATGTTTGTGCAAAAAGAACTTTCAATTTTGCCGGAAATGTCAGTATGATTATTTTCTTTTCATCTCTTTTAATTTTTTTATTTTTATTTTTATTTCTACTTTGCCCAAGGTTTTATCATCACTTAACTCCAATGTGTACATCAGGAGTTGTACTTTCAGATAACAATGAACAATTCTGAAAAAAAAATACATATATTGAAGTTTGGACATTTTTTTCTTATCTTTTGACTGATCTTGCTTGCAGATATGAATGGGGAGGGGAGAAGTTAGGAAAATGCATGAAAACAATAAATATGTCTCTCTGGTAGTCATAAACTGATATTTTGCATATGAAGAATGCCTACCTGTGTGTGCTTTCAGGTGAAGGATCTCACCCTTGGAGCTCACAGGGGAAATCACAAATATGTGGGACCTGCATAAAGGCTGTGGTCACACACAAACCCCAAAACAAACCCTGCTGCTCAAGTTGTACATAGAGCTATGAAAATGGAATTAGTCCTTACTGGCAGTCGAGATTTTAGGAATGATTTCCAGGACTCTTTGGCCATTCTTTGAGAATCTAATCATGAGGGTTACAGCCTGCTCAAAGTAGGGACCTTTTGATGTGATTGCTGCACTGAGGAAGGGGAGGGGAGAGAAGAGAGAGTAGTAAAACCAATGTTTAGTTTGGGTTTGTTGTTGTTTCCCATTGAAGAAAAGTCTGAAATATGTAACTGCTCTGCAAAATAAATCACTAAGATACTTGCAAAAATGAAAGCTAAATGAAGTCTTGATCCATCATGGTCTGCTGGCAAAGGCAGTCTCCCTGCTGAAAGAAACAGTGAGTCCAAATTTCCATCAGGGAGATGAAGGAAACATCTCAAGCCTCCTGTCTGAGTGTCCACTGTGTTGTATTTTGTGCACTTGTGGGAAAATTTTACCCTATTTGGTTTCACCTATGGCTGATGTCCTACTATGTGCAAATTAAATGTTCATTAGCATTGAAACTATAAAAACAGGCGTCCTACTTCTAGATCACATCCTGATTACCCTGTTAAGGACCAATTCTCTTTGTCTCCAAAGACTTTTAAACATTAAATGCAAAGTAGAACAGCACTAGCGGGAAGAACTGAGGAAGAGTGACGTCTGAGCATCCTTGTGTCAAGTTCATTCTTCTGAGAAGCCAGACACCTGCATTCTAGCCTATTTTTCCAGGGGAATATGAGGATTTTAACAAAATGGAGCAATGTCAGCAGGAGACCCTGAACACATCCCTCCTTAGAATAGTCTTCAGTGTAATACCTGTAGGATGTGCTCATTGAAGTGTGTTTGGATGGGAGGATGTCTGTGCTGACAGATACCACTGGAACTGTTAATTCTACATTTTAAATGTTCCATATCAGACATGAATTTGAAAAGAGCTTCAGAATCTTTTTCTGGGGAGAGGAAAGATTCTAAGAGAAAAGCAAACCCTCTGGATGATATTATCATGATATGAGCTGCATTTATTCCAGATATTGTTTAGAGTCCCTTTGCTGGTACACGGGGACATGAGGAATGGAATCCTGGTCTCAGATTTAATTCTAGAAAAACAGGCACTTCTTTAGTTTGGGCCCAGAGCAGTTTAACTTGTTCATAAATGACTTGGGTGACGGGGTAGAGGCCTCCTCAGCAAGGCCACTGGTGACCCAGAGCTGGGAGCAGTGGCCAACAGCCCAGAGTGCTGTGCAGCCCTTTGGGAGGACCTCAGCAGGCTGGAGAGAGGGGCAAAGGGGCTGAATGGAGTGCAACAAAGGCAACTGCAGGGTTCAGGAACCAAACGGACTCAATCCTGGCCATGTGCTCTGGGATGACCTTGCCTGAGCAGGGAGGTGGGGTTAGATATCCACAGATCCCTTCCAACCTCACCCATCCTGCAGGTCTGTGGCTCAGGTGATTTCTCAGCTCTCCAAATCACAATGACATGGACTGAGGCCTTTCATTGCCTGTCCCCCTTGATTACTCAGAGTTTGTATTTGTAGACAAGACGATGAATATGTGTAGGAAACATATTACACACAAGTCAAAATGTTATAAATGAAAGGCCTTATCAAATATAGCTTAGGCCCTGCTACTCTAGCTAAACTAGCAACTAGCTTATAAGTTCCCATAAGAAAAAATCAAAAGAATGAGGAACAGTTAACAACGTATTTTAATAAAAAATTATTAAAATACAACAATGTATTTTAATAAAAAGCCATTTACATCTACATAAACAATAAATCTATTCTGTGAGAGTCAATAAAAATATATATAAACAATTTAAGAATAGAAAGTCTCAGCACATACACACAAAAACACATTTTAACGAATGAATTAAGTAGCAAGAACACTACTAGCCAATTAAAGTGAAACACAAAGTCTATAAAAACCGTATAAAAATAAGTAATATAAATAAAAAAATTAACTTTTCCCACATAAAGAAACTGAGTCTTGTCTACTTTACTGCAACAGAAATGCACACTCATGAAGCCCACAGCCACTACTTCATCCTCTGTGTTTCATCCAAATGTCTTACTCATCTTTCCTTCTGTGAGGAATCGCTCAAAGCTACTGGAAAATCCCATCTCACACACACACTTGAGAGGTCTGTCCTGTCCCAAGACACTTCTGGTACTTTGAGCAGTTTCCTGGTTTGGACCAAAGGTCATCTTGCCTGATATCTACTTAATATCCCAACATACCTGAAGTTCAGTGAGAGTTGGAACAGAGTAGAAATTTAAACTGAAACAGATGATTTCAGGCTATTTCTTGTAGTGAATTGTGTCAAAACAAGGGATAATGGAAGGTGAATGAAGTAACCAAAAGAAAACATAACAAAGGAGAGTTATAACTGCTGAATAAACAACCTCCCTGCCTTAAGAGTATACTAAGGGAATAAACATACTTCCAGTGGGAAAAATATCCTTCCTAGCTTTGTGTTAATGACAAAAGCAAATAGACAAGTGTGTTCAGTGTTTAATTCAATTTAATTTAAAACTTGGCCACTGCTATAGTCCTTATGAGAAGTATCCCATTAGCTGGAAAACACTGTAGGCTCAAAATTATGGGCATACATGTGTTTGTAAGGAGAAATGGATTCAAATGGATGGTACACCAGGACCTGGCAGACAGAACAGCAACTTCTTGTTTCTTTCTCTGTGTTTCAGAAATAATACAGCACCCTTATAGTACAACCCTGAATCATTGGAATCAGAGGGAATGTGACTAATAACTTCAGCACACAGAGAAACTCTCCATTAAGAATTGATTAAAATTCATTCAAATTGCAAAACTCTTGTTAGCACCAAGTTTCACGCTGTCAGCAAATTGGCTGGGAAGATGCCCTTTGTTTGGTTGTGATATTTCAGTGTATTTCACAGAGAGACAATCAGACAAGTGCTCATGCATTCATCACACACTGAGATTCTCAGCAATCCAAAGGCTTGTGTGGTGCTTGCTTTTGATGTAAAGCACACTTCACAAACAGGAGCAAGCAGCACAAGTCCAGGCCACACAAGTACAAATGCTATGATTTCCCATTGTCACCTCAGATTGTCTTGTTGCATCTTGCTAGCCAGGTTAAAGGAAATACAAGGTGTACAGAATTGTTTTTGGTTTGTTTTTTTTTTTTTTTACACAGCGAAGGTAGAGTCCAGGCAAGACTGCATATCATAGTTTCATAACTTTAAATTAATTATTCCCACAGGCCTCAGTGGCTGACACTTCTATTGACCCACAGTTAAAAGGGAAAAGGCTGATTTCAATTCTGTGAGCCATTAAAAATTCAGAATTATCTACTGCAATCTTGAAATGCCTTTCTACTGTTTCATCTTTACTATTTTTCTGATAAAGTTTTTAATCTTGTAAAGGGGGGTTTTTTGCACCTCAATTATCTTCACTAACTGCTTTTCATCAACATCAATGTATTTCCAATTCTGTCACTCTTTCCTCACAGGACAGGTGTTCCCCTTCACCTGCTGTGGTCCATGCACAGAATGAACATGTGTATGATCTGTGATTCACTCTCAGACATCCCACCCCAAACCTGCTTTTAGTTTTGCTCATTTTTATCACTGCAATATCTCATTGTGGAAGATTACTGAGTCATTGCAGCACCTAAGAAATTACTTTCTTCAATCCTAAATACTTGATTAAAGTCTGAAGATCGAGGTAGAATTAGCTGCAAATTTGGGCCAGGATGCTCCAAGAGATCAAACTGAGATTTAATTGAAAGGTACAGGCACAGCACAAATTATAGGCATTCACCTCTTGATGTAACCCTTCTAGTGTATAATTATTTAAAACAAATTTGAGATTTCATGTTGTTTAACCATTGCCATGCTAGTCAAAGGTACCTGGAGACACAAGGGAAGAAATTGCACACTGGGAATTTTATATCAAATGGACTGATATTGTCTTTCTCCTGGCCTCACAGATTAT
This sequence comes from Nicator chloris, assembly GCA_013400495.1. NCBI lineage: Eukaryota > Metazoa > Chordata > Aves > Passeriformes > Pycnonotidae > Nicator > Nicator chloris. Next base: position 8,552 of record WAAE01003267.1, read on the forward strand.
AGGGCAACACAGTTGTGAAAGAGTAAACAGTCAAAAAAATAAAGACCCTTCCCAGCTGCAGATGGATACAGAGACCTTCATAGGATTTTGGATACTTACTTTATTAGTGAGGACAGGGGAAGGGGAAAATGGGAAATAGGCAGGATGAGCAATTCTGTTCTTTGTTGTCCTTAATTCCAAGAAATACTTGAGGCTCTGATGTTCCCTGTGCTAATAAGCACATATGACATCACCATCCAGCATTCTCAGCATTGGAATCAACAAGTCAAGATGCAGCTCCTGCTAAATGTATTATTCCCTGCTATACTCCTACAAGTAGAGAGATGCCTTGCAAAGCTGATTAAAAAAAAAAATGATCTTACTAAACTGCCCAGAGTTCATTAATAGCCCCTGTAACTAAGATCATTAGTTTGAAAAATCCACTAGGTTTTTATCATGACATATTGAAAAAGCTGAATTTGTTGATAGAATTTTTCTCTAAATTTTACCACACACCAATCCTAAAATGAGAAAAGTCGTGAATAAATGATTATTTTTTTAAAAAAGATATATATATATATTTGTAAATTTGTTCCCGCACGAGTTTTCTACTAAAAAAATATTATTTTTAAGAATTGGCCGTAATATTTGTAGCATTTTGGACTAAAATGGTCCTCAACTCAAAGCTTGTGTGCTTTATGAAACTAAGTCACTCTGTTTATCACATGCAGACTATCCTTTGAGCCAGTGGCTGCCTCTGTGCAGTGAACTATGAGCTGGTGATTTCGGTTCTTTTACATCTGCTTGACCAATTGTGTTTGGTAAATACAGTTTCTATGTCATGCCTTAAGTGCAAGATGAAAACTATATCACTGCCTGCTAGAAAGAATAAAGAGGATCCAGGCTCTTCTGTCAAACTGGAGTTCATAATTCAAAATTATGTGGTGAAGAATGGAAGGAAGAGCACAAAATTCCCTGAGAGAGCAAAAGCTGGGTTGCACCTGTGAGAAGCTGTTCTCAGCAGCAATGTCCCTCTACTGGGTTTGCATGCCAAGGTTTTGTCAATGGCAGGGCAGGCAGGGCCACAAGGGTGGCTTCTGAGAAGCTGCTGGAAGCTGCTGGAAGCCAGCTCCAGGACAGACCCCCAGCCCCCATTCCCCACCTCCCTGCACTGCTGTGGGAGAGGAGGAGGTAAAGAATTCAGGAAAAAAGTTAAAACCTTTAGGAACAGAGGGGTAGGGGGAAGGTGTTTTAAGATTAGCTTTTATTTTACGTCATCCTACTCTGATTTGATTGGTAACGCATTAAATTATTTTCCCCAAGTTTGTTTTGCCTGTGACAGTAATTGCTGAGTGATCCCTCCCTGTCCTTACCTCGACCAACAAACCTTTTGGTACATTTTCTCCCCTTTCCACCTGAGGAGGGGGAGACAGATTAGTTTTGGTGGGCACCTGGCATTTAGCCAAGGTCAACCCACCATGATCACACCACAACATGGCCAGGAGAGAAGCTGAAAGGAAACTAAAGATGTGCACTTGGACTTCAGAAACCTTGGAAAACCCAGTAGCACAGAAAAACACATCCTTATACCCCAAAAAAAAAAAAAAAAAAGCCTGAAAAGACACTGAGTGACAAATTCCAGGTAAATTCCATAACTTCAGAAAGCATGACTTACATGACTGTTGGGCAAACAGACCCTCAGTCCTTGCTAAGACATTTGGGTGGGGACAGAAGACAGAAGTGCCAGAGAGCTGCTGTGATTTCAGCAAGCCTCTTCTGCCCCTCAGAGCAGCAGTTTGGTGTTCAATCAGGAAAAGCCACCCAGATTGCTCAGGGAGAAGTGGGACAGACCTGCAATACTCATGTTAGGAGTGGCCAAAACCCACTGACTTGAGTTTACCCTCAATTACACCACTCCTAAGATGAACAGGATATTTGTGAGTGCCCACCCAGGCCATCACTGCTGTGCATGAAGCCTGTGACAGCCCATAATGGAGATGTGAGGTGAATGCAAGAAATGCTCTCTAATGAAAAAAGGATTGGATTCCATTAAGCCTCTGCCAGCACCAGTCTTGCAAATATTAAGAGAAATAATAAATTATAATTAAAAAATAATTTTCTTCTAATGAAACAAAATTAAATGCTAAGCTGGCAGTGCTGTGTAGGAAAATGAAGCAGAGCAGTGTCAGCACCAGGATGGCTCAGTGCTTTGGGAAGGAGCAGGGTCAGTCACTAAGCTCAGCCAGGCTGCTCACATCCACACCCCAGGAGAAGTGCAGAGGGAGAGGATGGACCAGCCCCAGTGAGGAGAGGCTGAAAAGTGCACAGAGAAGGGCTGGATGCTCACAAGCTGAGCCTGCTGCCTCAGCTTTGCTACCAACCCTTCCTTGTGCTGTTGAGCAAAACTTTCCCTCTCCCCCTTTCTATCCTGAAGCTGCTGAGAGTCACAGACTGCTGGATTCAATCATCAGACTTTGTGTAGTCACACAAAAGTCAGAGAAATGTCACTTCAGCAGGGGTTTGGAGCATGTAATATCCTTTAAGAATGAGCAGAACAATCATGGTGGGTCCCTTATGTCCTTACTCCATGAAGAGTTGAGCTGCTCCAATTTTTGTCCTATTTATTTAATTTGACACTTAAAATATGGAGATGGAGAACACAGGCACTCTTCCTCTGTCCTTACAGCACTGTAGTGTAACACAGCCTTAATCCTAAATAAATCCTTTATATGTGAAAGCAGATGTAGGACTTACTATTCTAAGTATAGAAAAAAACATCTACACAGAAGTCATGAACCACATTGAAAAATATTAGCTATATTTTTATGTTTTTAAATGCTTCACATCTCCTATTAATTATCCTCAGGAAAAATTGAATAATCATTTTTAACATGAACCTGATTAAATGCATTTACCTGTCTTTGGACTGTTGGCTCCTTAGGGAGAAAACCATGATTTTTACAGTATTTGAATCAGATTTAAGATGGGAATTAGCAAGTGTTCTATTCTTCTTGTTCACTGACACAGCCTTGAATTGTTGCAGAAAGGCTTTAAGTAGAAACTACAATTCCCATGGAGTTCAGTGATGGAGGGTAAAACCCTCACACAGTATTTCTGGGACTGAGTTAAAAAAAAAAACACATGCCCCAAGCACATCCACAAATCCTTGTCTGAATCTTCTGCTTTCCTAAAGAAGTGAATAATATATTTGGGAAAAAAGATCTTTTTTAGGAAATGATGATATAAAAGATAGATTCACATAGAAATAAATGGTTACGTCCCATGTTTATTTTGTCAGAGAAACCTATTACTGTAACACCTGTAACACAATACATTTGTCTCTTGGAATTCTGCCCATGGCACCAGAAGACAAATTTAAGTAAAAACAGAGATTTTGGTGAGAACTGTGGTGAATCCTACTGAATGATTATACAAGGAGACTAAAAGGCTTGCAAATTTCAGCTATTTCAATTTATTGTAAGCAGATTGATGAAAAAATGAAACTGTGCTCTACATCTGTGGAGACAATACAGCCCTGATCCCAGAAGTCCCTGATTTCTCATTTAAATTAAACCAGTCTGGTCTTGGATGTCATTGCACTGTTTGTTTGCAGCATAATGGGGAATGGTCCCCACGGCTCTCGTGTGATGCAGACCAAACTGGGGGATCTACGAGTGACTCCATCATCAAGATTTCTTTTGGCAGCTCTTGGAAGTCTCAGTGGAAGTTACCCTGCTGATTATTACAGCCACATCTCTACAGCCACATTGAGTGAATATTCCAAATGACTCACCAGCCTCTGGGGTTGCAGGCAGAGAGGAGGTTTATGTTATTTCAACATATAATTTATAATTTTCATAACAGAAGTTATGGAATTATCAGCCATAAAGGACAGTATTTGAGTCTGGGAAGACTTTTAGCTGGGCCTTTACAAGGCCTGGCTTTACTTAACTTCTTCATTAATGATCTGAAGGAGAGAGAAGCAATGAGTTAAACAATCACTTCCTCTGTGAAACTGAGAGTTACTGTCTGCTCCAGCCAGGACAGAGGCACAGTGGAAAGGGACCAAAAGGACATGAAGATATGATGGGAAAAGATATGACTTTCAGGCCCGAGAGAGGAAGAGAAGAAATAATCCAAAATTGCCTGCAATAGAGGAAAAACAACAAAATGGGATTAAAAAGTATAAAAGGAGTTTGCAATATTATGTGTGAAAAAAATAACAATAATAATACTGGAAGTAAAATTGAGCAGAGGCATATTTTGCTTATCTGAGCTAGAAGTTTTGCCCAAATATCCAAACCTTGAATTGCTTGGGCTTTATAAATGTTACAATCAGGATAGAGCTGAAGTTTTCCCTCCTTCCCTTCCTTTTTGTCCTTCCCTCACTTCCTATCTCTCTCCCTTACATCATTTCTTCTTTTTCTTTCTTTCCTCTCTTTCTCCCACATAGTCTGCTGCTCCTTGGACAGCTTTCTTCCTCCTCCCAACATTAATATATTCTCATTTTCATCATGAAAGTGTGCAATCTACCTGTTGTCTCTCAAGCTGGGGGACCTGACAAAGGTCCTGAGATAGAAAGTGGCAGCATTTGGAGAGTGCAGTGAAATGTCTCAAAGCACTGTCAGAGAAGGAAATTCCCCTGAGATAAGCCACCACCACAGGAAGGTGCTAATTCCAGGCCTAAATTCCAGGAGGTGAAGGTTGGGAATTAGCACACCAGAGAAGATCCCACTGTGCAGACTGTGGGATCCTGTGAGGAGAGCAGATGGCAACGACAGGAAGCCAGGCCTGGTGAGTCAGCTCTGGGTACCCTATCCAGACAAAAATTCCCTACATGGCAAAAAAAGGAAGAAATTCCTTATAGACCTGCTAGAACAAGCTGTGGGAATGACACCTACACCTTGTGGGTATCCAGGACCTGGACTCTATCAAAGTGGTACCTCCAGAAGAACTCTCTGGGACCCCCACCAGGGAAGGCCAGAAGAAGAGGACCCAATGGGATGCTGTTGGAATCCATCTGGTTGTGATATCTTTATTCAACGTCTCCCTCTCACTCCCTCCTTCCTCACCTCTCTCCTCCTATTTCTACCTCTCTACCTCACATTTACTTTTAAATAAAATCTGTACCATTAATTTTGGCCTATGGTATTGTTTGCACCTTAATTCTGGCAGAGGCATCTTTTAACAATTAGATCCTTGCAGAGGGGTCTCCCTTTTCCTGGGTTTCCTGCCACTCCTGCTGCTGAAGAAGTGGGCAGTGGCATCCCCTCCCCTCAAGTGCTGCAAGCTGGACTTAACAACAGAATTTAACCTTCAAAACAACAACTAAAAGTGGTTGAGCCTTTCCCAGGACACATGAGGGGGATTGAACTTCAAGCCAGGTGTCCAGTGACAAGTCCACTCTGGGAAGCTGTGGGTCCCTTCTAAGTTGTGTGCCTCTTTGTACAAGGGTTTCTGACAGTTCATGGCTTCTCTGCTGGGTTTAAGTGCCCAAGTTTGGGAATCTGAGTCCCACCAAAGGAATCATAAATTATTTCAAGCAGCAAATATGTCTACAAATACCATGTGAGGATAGACAGTGGAAGGATTTTAGACAGCTTTGTTTTTATATAAGTTAAATAACATCTCCATAGGTGGGGGTTTTTTTCCTCCTTTTGAACTTCAGAAACTGAATGCCCTCATGCTTTCTTTTCATATTTTGAAGCATTACTCTGACTCTTCTTTTAGCCTGCCCTTCCATTAGATTCAGCAAGCATTGGCTGAGGTTTGTTTGCCTTTAATTTGACTTTGAATATACTTCATGGGATAGACGACAGATCTCTCAGCAGAACCCACCTAAATGAAGGATATATGTGGCTGAGCAGATAACTGAGAATATAAGAAAGAGACTCAGAATTTTTGTGAAAAAAGCATTCCCAACTACACAGCTTTAAAATATCAGAAACTACCATCTGCAGGTAAATTCAGGGGACAGCAAATACAGAAAGATATTTCTAACATTTAAACATAAGCAGCATTTCTTAGTGATTTCTCACTGATTACATCTCATCATATAAAGCTAGAATTTGCTAGGACAGAATAGAATTAAATTATATACACGTTCTGGCATTTCTGTGAGAGAGAAAACCAAGAGTTGTCACTATCAAATTAAACATGAAGGGGTAGAAATTAGGGAGATATATATATATATGTGTATATATGCAAATAAAACCACAAATATGTATACATATTTACTTTTTAACACTTTTTTCTTAAAGAAGTTGTCAAAACCAAAAGTATTACTCTGCATTCACTCTAAAACTGTTGCAGAAAGTCAGATTGTTTAATAACATTATGTTCAATCACCCACCCAAAAATCCTGAAGGAAAAATTGAATTGTGTGTGCTTTTATCAGTCAGCTGATAAATCTACTAAGCTGCACTAAAATTTTATGAAATTAAGATTCCTCTCTTCATAAAAATATCCTTAGGACGTTAAAGTTCACTTTTAAAGTATCAAATATTTTATTTTTATTAAAACTGAATCAATATCCTGGCTTGACTGGTTTAAGGTAGCAATTGCCAAATTCTTTGGAGGAGCTGCTGTTGATCACCGAAAACTTTTTGCAGAACTATCTGCAAAGCTCAAACCTGATGAGAATAATTGAGAAAAATGTGTCACGTTTCTCTAATTGTTTCACAAGGGCAAACCCACAGCACAATTATTACAGAGTGGCTTTCAGAAATAGTTTTATTACTTTTTAATTTCTTCATAATGGGAAGAGTCGCTGCCATTGGGATTTGTCTTAGGTGGCCTCCAAATTCTGAGTCCAAGAGGTCACAAAGTCCTGCTAAAGATGAGTTTAAACAAACAAACAGACAAACAGCACAAAAGAAACAAAACAAACAAAACAAAACAAAACAAAAAACCAAAGAAACACACACACAAAAAAATGGTACCTTTGACAAAGAGGAACCAAAGCTGTCAGAATTCTGTGCTGTTGCTGGTGTGCAGTCTGATCAAGTCCTGTGAAACTAAACTAAAGCAAAATTTGCAGAAAAGATCAAGATCTTTTGGATCAGGAGGATCTGCGTTAGCACTTAGTCCACTGGAGCAAGAGCATCTTTTTAAAGTTGTGACAGGCACTGTTTTCACAGCCAAGCAGAATTTTCCCTGGGTGTTGGTTTATGACGTTCCTCTGGGAATTTTTAATGAACACCACTACATTTATAAGGCTCAGTCTGAAGATTCATATCCATGAACAGTCCAAATTAATTGGGAATTTGAAATGGAGCTGTTTGTAAGAAAAATGTCAGTGTTTAAAAATAAGCCATATCTTTAATTTTGACTTGCCTAATTTAAATAAACCATTAGCTAAGTTTTTATTTATGTCTCAGTTTTAGCTGATAAGTAGATATTTATCACTTGGTTCTTAATTTTTTTTTAATTTACTTGGCATTTCATATAATACAGAGGAGGAGATGGTTTTCCTGTGTATTTTGGGGTTTTTTTTTGTTTTCATTTATCAATTTTTTTTTAATTTGGTATGAAATGTTTAAATATCTCTTGAATAATATAGATTCTGTGACTTGTTGATTACCTCAGTGTGTAAACTCCATCACAATGGAAACACAGAAATACTGCAAAACCAACAGGTTCAGTCTATTGAGTCATTCTTATTTTCTACACCAGGGTACTTCTACAATGAAAAAAACCAAAATACTTCCTCTAAGATTTATTAATCCATCAGAAGTCTGTGTTTGAAAGAAGCAGCATTATTTTTGGACACATTTTTTTGTTGTTGATTTTGTTGTCTAAATACAGGATTTGGAGCCCTTGAAGTTCTTGCTGATCAAAGTTTAGGTCTTACATGTGTAAAATTTCTTAATAACTCATAAATTGCTGAGAATTAGGATACATCTGCTGCAGCTGAGACATCTTAAGAGTATGTTATATACCTGAGTTTGACCCTACAAAGGAAAAGACATAATGGACAGAAAAAAGGAATAATAAAGGGTATCCTGGTATTTTGAAACTGGAGATGAGACAGATTTTATGAATCATCCTCTGAAAATGCCTATTTTTCATTACTGACTATCAAGAAAGATCAGGGTGACCTGCTCAGATGTAGTTATTTATTTTTTAGGTTTCCAGATATTAGATGAGATGAACTGCACATTAAATGACTAACATGGACTTTTAAGCATTTTTTGGATTGACAGAATTCTAAAAATAAGAGTTTTTAGTATAAATGGAGCCTTAACAAATTTCCTGAGAACTCGTTACTGCAGAGTCTGAATAAAATCAACACCTCTGATAATAATAAGTTATTCACTTGGATTCACACTCTTGATGAGGATCAGTACAGCCTATGCAAAACCTGTCAGTACCTAGAATAGCAGAGTTGTGGGAATTTATAGAGCTGATTAGTCATTACATACAAACAGTAAAAAGGAGTTATTTTGTTGACTTTTTTATCATGCTCGATACTCTTTTTCCTTTTTTTTTTTCTTGGCAGATTATACAAAACTGTGAAAATGTGGAGGTTGAAACAAATGTTAAATGTGCTTCTTTAAGAATAACTCTCTTCCTGGAAAAGAAGGGGGAATTATAGTTATACTGAATTAGTAGATTAGGCTGTGTTAGCTCTAGGGTCATAATTTAAATTTCAATATTTACTTGAAATTCTTTCCTTATATTAGTCTGGTACAAGCTGAATAAGACACCAGTGCAGTTGTGACATTTATCAGTCTTTAATGTAATGAATTGGTTCTTTTTAGCCAACTTAATGGAGGCAATAACTCAAATTTTAAAAGCAGTTTTATAAAGCCTCCTCCTGAGTTAAAGCCACAGGTGCAGATAATCAAGTAATTGTTAAATCAGATCATTTGAGATACTTTGAAAACACTCTTGGGCCACTCACCACTGCCTTTACTTGTGCAAGAAAACCACAATTCTCATATTTTTCCATTTCACTTTGCAATACCAATAAACACATCTCCCCTATCAAACAACTCCGTCCTTCTCTCCATATTAATCTTTGCACTTGGGGAAAACATTCCCCAAAAATGAAATTATCAAGCAAACTCCATGGTGCCAAAATTTGTCATAAAGCATCACTTTTCTTGAGAAACATAAGGGGGAGAATGGGGAGTGAAGGCAGGAGTGATGGGTTGTCTTCATGCAGGAATTTCACTCTCAGCAAGCAAATGTCAATTTTCCCCTTTGACACCCTGAAATTGTGTGAGGCATTTCACAAAGCAAACTTTTGCTTCTCTTTTGTCTCTAGCTGGAATTCAAGCTAAATTCAATATGACACAATCAAAGTCTGAAGACAGACAAGAGTAAAGGTAGGGAAAAAAGGTGAGGAGAATGACAGGAATAATTCACTGACATGATCAAGGAGCTAAGAGGGGCAAGATGTAGTCTGTCTGAGCAGCTGAACTTGTGCACTGATTGTAGATAGCAGGAATAACATTTAAGTAGATGTTAAATAAGATTGATATGACACTGGCCCCTGTGGAGAACTTTCACTCTGAATTACTGACTTTGTCATAGAAGCATACCCAAAAACTTTGATTAGAGATCAGCAGGCCAACCTTTGGTGGTGTTCAGAGTGACAGCAGCTCTGATATTTTCATCAAAACTCTTACATGACATGTAGTCTCACATGCAACTCCTGGATCAATAAAAATCCATGCTGGTCTCCAATAGTGATTGAAAGATTCTCTGTTTGAGCTGCTGCTGTGAAAACCTGTTCAGTGGTGCTGGGGAGGAGAAAGAGGCTCAGTGAAGGGTAAATGAGCTGTTCATTATCAGGTGGATTTGATTCATTATTAGTTATTCCAAAGCTCCTGCTCTGAAGACAGGTGAGTGCCTGATGTGACAGATGGGCTCTCTTTTGCATTTTGGGTAATCATTCCCAGCTCTCATCGTGGCTTTGCCATAAACTCTATTCCTGGGAAAGTGTCCTTTAAAGAAATGAGCAACCTGGTCTAGTGGGAGGTGTCCCAAAGGCAGGGGGTTTGGAACCTGAAGATCTTTCAGATCCCTTCAAACTCGAAGCTTTTGATGATTCCAGTATTCTGTGAAACACATCTGCACTTTGCAAACAAACAACGTCAGACAACCACACATCCATCTTGCAGTACCCTCCTAAGGAATTTTTATCTTAAAAAAACATTCATGGGCTGGAGATCTGCCTACCTACAAGGCAATTTAGGAAGCTATTAGAGGGCTCTCTCTTTCCAGGAGTGTCATGCTCCTTTTGGAGTGCAAATCCTTCAGCACTTACTGTGCTAACTGGAAGGGAAATGTGCAGCTCAGTCTCCAGGTGAAAAGTTTCTCTATGTGAGTGTCATATACACACATGTGCATTCAGTAACATGTGAAAAACTTTGAGGTAGTCAAGAACACTTCATAGGGCTGACAGAAATAACACTGGACCTTGGGGGGATCCATGCCTTACCAGAACAGTGAGTGGTTCAGGCAACTGAAGTGAGATCTCAGCCTGGAGATGAGCTTGAGACCAAGAGAGCCGTGTTGTGGTGTCTCTGTATGGATATCTAAAGTCCTCCTTTTAGTCAGGAGAGACCTAAACAAGTTAGTGAACAAA
>WAAE01003269.1:0-11753 GCA_013400495.1 Nicator chloris
GCCAAAACACCACTGAGTGAACGCAGTGTGAACTTTTCACTTACTCCCAATGAGATCAAAGTCTTGGCTGAGCCTGTCCCCATTGCTACATTGTCTAATGTACATCAAGAAGTTGCCAAAGAGCACTGTGCAAGCCCTGAAGATAAAACATTAGAAGTAGCATCTCCCTCACAGTCTGCTGCTGGTAGTGCTGGCCACATGCCTTATTATCAATCTCCCACTGATGAAAAATCCAGTCAGCTTCCCTCTGAGACCAGTGAAAAGTCAACAGAAGATCCTGTTATCTTTGAACTCAGTGAAGACAAAGATGAGTCTGCCAAACCCAGAATTAGCCCTTTGGATGAATCTGTGCCAGATTCAGAATATCCTATTGAAAAGGTTCTCTTGCCCCTACGGCGTCCACCACTGATAGGTTCAGAGATCACTTATGATACATTTTTGAGTGCTGATGTAAAGTCTCCCACCAGACATTATGGAAATCCTTCCAAGGGGAAACCGGAAAAAAAATCACCTCTTCAGATGAACCCAGATTCTGAAGCCAGCTCTGTGAGTCTTTTCCAAGAAAAACAAGGTGAAAAAAGTATGGAGTTTATGGTAATTAAGGAAAGTTTCAGACTAGAAAGGAAAATGGAGGATACAGAACCCAGCAGCTCCCAGTCTTCACTGGTCTTGGATGAGCGGAAGTTAGCAGGTGATCTCTCACCAACTCAAGTAGATATCAGTCAGTTTGGTTCTTTAAAAGAAGATACCAAAATGTCAATTTCTGAAGGCACTGTCTCTGACAAGTCTGCAACTCCTGTTGATGAGGTTGTTGCAGAAGACACCTATTCCCATATAGAAGGAGTAGCTTCTGTCTCTACAGCATCTGTTGCCACTAGTTCATTTCCAGAACCAACTACTGATGATGTCTCTCCTTCTTTGCATGCTGAGGTTGGATCCCCCCACTCTACTGAAGTTGATGATTCCCTTTCAGTGTCAGTTGTACAAACGCCAACAACTTTTCAGGAAACAGAAATGTCTCCATCTAAAGAAGAGTGCCCAAGGCCTATGTCAATTTCTCCACCAGACTTTTCACCTAAAACTGCAAAATCAAGAACACCGGTGCTTGATCACAGATCTCCTGAGCAGTCAGCTATGTCAGTAGAATATAGCCGGGAGTCACCTGAGCAGTCTTTAGCAATGGATTTTAGTAGGCAGTCTCCAGAATATCCCGCTGTAAGCACTAGTATACACCGTATATCTGAAAATGGACCAACGGAAGTAGATTATAGCCCTTCGGATATACAGGAGTCTCCTTTTGCACGGAAGATTTCACCTGTGGAACAGTCATCTTACTCTCAAGAGAAAGATATTTCAGAAATTATTTCAGTTTCTCAAATCGAAGCTTCATCATCAACTTCATCAGCTCATACACCTTCCCAGGTAGCTTCACCACTGCCAGAGGAAACTTTTTCAGGTGGTATTCCACCCAGAGAGATGTCCCTGCATTCTTCTTTTACCTCAGAAAAGGTGCAGAGTCTAGGAGAAAAGCTGTCACCAAAATCTGACCTATCTCCATTAACTCCAAGGGAATCTTCTCCTCTGTATTCTCCTACTTTTCCAGATTCACCTCCTGCAATCACAGAAGCAATGTCAGCTGGTCACACAACTTTGTTGTCACAGCGAGTATCTTCTGTCAAGGCCTTTGGTTATCAGGAACCACTATCAAAGCACAGTCCAGAACCTTTACTCAGCCCAGATAAAGAAGATTCAGAGAAAAGCAGCAGGTCACCAGAAGAACTGAGTTATTCATATGAGGCCAGAGAGAAAACTACTCGGTCACCAGAGAATACCTGCTATTCCTATGAGGCAGTTGGAAAATCTACTGGATCACCTGAAGCCATGGATTATTCCTATGAGACAAGCAGAAAAACTACTAGGTCTCCTGAGACCACAGATTATTCCTATGGGATAACCAGGAACACTACTAGGTCACCTGAGGGTACAGACTACTCATACGAGATAATTGCAAAAAATATGAGTTCATCTGAGGTCACCGATTATTCTTATCAGATAACAGGGAAAACCACCAGGTCACCAGGGGCCACAGATTATTCCTATGAGACAGCTGGGAAAACCACCAAATCACCTGAAGCCACAGATTATTCCTATGAGTTAACTGGGAAAGCTACCAGATCACCTGATACTATGGATTACTCCTATGAGACAACAAGGAAAACCTCTAAGTCACCAGAAGCTGTTGGCTATTGCTATGAGACAATTGGGAGAACCACCAGGTCATCAGAGGCCATGACTTACTCTTATGAGACAACTGGGAAAGCCTCCAGTTCACCTGAAGCCACAGATTACTCGTTTGAGACAACTGGGAGAGCCACCACTGGGAGGTCACCCGAAGCTACCAGCTATTCCTATGAAGCAAGTGCACATTTTACTCCAAGTAAATCCTTAGCAGAATCCCGTCAAGATGTTGACTTATGCCTTGTGTCCTCTTGTGAATATAAACATCCCAAAACTGAACTTTCACCCTCGTTTATCAACCCAAATCCCCTTGAGTGGTTTGCAAGTGAAGAACAGTCTCAAGACCAAGAGAAGCCACTAACTCAGTCTGGGGGAGCTCAGCCTCCTTCTGGGGGAAAGCAGCAAGGGCGGCAGTGTGATGAAACCCCTCCCACATCTGTGAGCGAGTCTGCCCCGTCTCAGACCGATTCAGATGTTCCCCCAGAGACCGAGGAATGCCCTTCCATCACTGCAGATGCTAACATTGACTCAGAAGATGAGTCGGAAACCATTCCAACGGACAAGACCATTACGTACAAACACATTGACCCACCACCTGTCCCAATGCAGGATCGCAGCCCTTCCCCCAGGCACCCCGATGTTACCATGGTTGATCCAGAGGCTCTGCCGGTTGAACAGAATTTAGGCAAGCCTATGAAGAAAGACCTCAAAGAAAAGACAAAGACAAAAAAGCAGGGTACAAAGACCAAGTCATCTTCTCCTGTTAAAAAAAGTGATGGTAAATCAAAACAAGTGGCTTCACCAAAGCCAGCTACAAAAGAATCTTTAGATAAAATTTCCAGAACAGCTTCTCCAAAAAAGAAGGAATCTGTGGAGAAGGCAACCAAAAATATCTCTAATCCAGAGGTGAAGTCTCGAGTGGAAGAGAAAGATAAGGATACCAAGAATGCAGCAAATACAACAACATCCAAGTCGGCAAAGACTGCAACCACAGGTAAGGACAAATAGCAATGCCCTAGTGTTATGATTCTCTTACTTGTTGCAGTGTAGTTAGTTTGCCATTACATCAGCTGAGAGTGTGGTTTGTGGCATATCCTCAAAGAAAGTTCAAGTATAAATCCAGCATGTAAATGCCACATTTAAATGCATGAAATTCACTAGTTTTACTTCAGTAATTTAATTGATGTCTATTTGCCCAGAGAGTACATAAAATAGAAAGAATACAAGCTGTCCAAACAGTTAACTACCTAACAGAATTGGAAGTACCACTTTTGTAGGTGAAGTAAAATCAGTAGCAAAGTGAATCCCTTTATTCGTTGTGAGAAATAAGTAGATATAATTCTCTTTAATATAAATTAATACCATTTAATATTGTGAAAGGCAAAGTCACTGTCTCTCTTTGGATGTTCTTATTCCTTTGCTGGATTGATTTTAAAAGCAGCATTTAAAAATATTTAACATTAGTAAAGGCATTTTGAGTGAACTAAGCATGTACATCACATAATCTGGTTTTATGCCATCAGTGATGACTAAACATACCGAAAGTTAATGTAATTTTGAATGTCTGTTGTACATTCTAAGTAGCAGTAAAATATGAATTAGATTACTGAAGGAGGTATTATGTTAATCTGTTGTTTCCGGCAGACCTTGCTGGGGACTATTTGGGGGATACTTTGACTTTTCTGCTGTGAGGATTGATGTTCTATTGAAAGCTTCGTTACAAGGACCAGTTCTAGGATTCAGCACAAACAAGTATTCAACTGTACTTAGCTTCCCCATTTTTGGTAGTCCACAAACTGTTCCTTTCTCACACCATTGTTTGCATCTCTCTGTTAGAAGATGCATTTCAAAGCAGCAATGTAGTTATTCACACTGTGCATTTCTGCAGCACTTCAGCCCTAGATTAAAGTCATTAGGCATACTTCTCAGGTATGTGCTGCAATAATTAGTAATGACAAAAAAATTGTAAAATTGTAGCAACAAGTATCTTAATCAGTGTTGGTATGCACAATTAAAAAAGATACCAGAGATTTTTTTATCATCAAAGATGATAAAATATTTTGTAACAAAACCAAAAGCAAAAACTCTCTAAATCAGGAAATCTTATCACTTCATTTGGCATTTTGCCCTGTGGTGAGTGTCAGGAGATGTTAGCCAACTGTAAGGGATTTTGCTGCCCTTACACTCACTGTTTGACCCTACATTGATTGTATTGCTCAGATAATTGTTTACCAAGCTTAATCAACATGAGGGAGCTAATAAACCATAAACATTGATCATCTGGATAAAATTACTGGCTGAAGCCCAATTTTTAGTTTATATCATGATTCAGTTTAAAGCAAAAGATGCAATTTTTTGTGCAATATTTTTAATGTGTTTACGTTGCACTTCATTTTGACTGAAGCTCTTCTTCTTAGAACAAGTACCATATATACTATGTACAGCACCCAAGAAATGCTTCCCACCACTTTTTGCAATAGGTCGCTAATTTGTATATGCAAATAAGGATACAGCAGGTGGACAAATACTTACTCTGTTCCCTGAATTGTTTTGCAACTTTCTCCTTCCAAGTTCCTCCTTGACCCTCTTTGTGCTCACATGTAGTAGCTTCCTGGTGCATCTGTAAGGCAGTCTGAGCATATCAATTGCTATTATGCCTGGCTATGTACCTCAGATTTTAGGACTTCTTCAAATTGTCATAGCTTCCTGTGTGATACTAGATTTTATAATCATTCATACCCTAGACTTTCAGAAAGCTGCACTTCTTCATCAGGAAAATAATACCACCCTTTATTGAATGGTAATTCAGTAATCACAGCCCTGCGTAGTAATTATTGGATAATAGTAGTATATTACTGGAAAAAGTTCAGCCAAATTTTTGTTACATGGTAGTGATTTTTTATTGTGTTACATAGTTCCAGTTTTTCAGGTTTTTCCTCCCATTACAGTCATAATTGGGATACAACAAAGCTGTAACATGTCATTATATGTAGGAGGGTAATTCCATAGTTGTACATATCTCACCTTAGTGGTTGTAACAGTAATAAATGCATGCTTTTAACCAGCCTGTGATACATTCTTTTGTTGTTTGGTTTCCAAAGGACCTGGGAATACTAAGGTGGCAAAATCTACAGCAGTGCCTCCAGGACCTCCAGTGTATTTGGATCTGGTGTACATTCCCAACCACAGCAACAGCAAGAATGTTGATGTGGAGTTTTTCAAGAGGGTGCGGTCATCCTACTACGTGGTGAGCGGGAATGATGCTGCAGCCGAGGAGCCAAGCAGGGCTGTTCTGGACTCCCTGCTGGAGGGCAAGGCGCAGTGGGAGAGTAACATGCAGGTAGGCTTGTCACTCCTATCTCAACCTGGAAATCTGAACATTCTCAGCTATGAGAAACTAGAGCACCTCTGGAGTAGATGGCAGCTGCCAGAGGATGGGGCCCTGTCTTGGTCTGAAAGACAGGTGTCTGACAAGGAAGGCAGGACCCTCCCTTGGAATGGAGAATATGACCCCCCTCCCTCCAAATTATTATAACTTTGAAATTAAGGGGCTTTCAGGCACATATATGGGAAAATGAATAACAGTTGTTTATTAGTACGTATAACAAGGCAAACAAACAACAACAGCAGCAACAACAAACAAAAGAAAATAGCCCAGAAAACACAACGAGCAGGCTCTTCCCTGCTCTTTAAGCAATTCCCCTTTGGTGCAGTTCCGGGCACAGCCAGCAGGGGCGCTGGTGGCTCCCGGCGGGCCGGGCGGCTGCGGTGACTCCCCCGGGGCTGCAGGGGGCGCTGTGGCGCGGGGAGCACGCGGCAATGGCGGCTCGGCCGAGACGGGAGGGGATGGAGGAGAGGCCGTGCTTCACAAACCCTGGGGCAGCTGATCCCAGTGCCCCTGCAGGACTCTGAGGAGCACCCAGCTGGAATGGCAGGAATGAGCAAAATCGAGGGGTGATTATGGAGATGTCAGAAACTCCAGAGGCAGAGCTACAGTGTAGCAGAGAAAACTGAAGCAGTAGTAAAGGAATGGTGGCGGCTGGGCCATGACAGCCCAGCTCACCAAGGCTGCAGAGAGATTCCCTTGGAGGGGGAAGGGGCTTGNGCAGTGGGAGAGTAACATGCAGGTAGGCTTGTCACTCCTATCTCAACCTGGAAATCTGAACATTCTCAGCTATGAGAAACTAGAGCACCTCTGGAGTAGATGGCAGCTGCCAGAGGATGGGGCCCTGTCTTGGTCTGAAAGACAGGTGTCTGACAAGGAAGGCAGGACCCTCCCTTGGAATGGAGAATATGACCCCCCTCCCTCCAAATTATTATAACTTTGAAATTAAGGGGCTTTCAGGCACATATATGGGAAAATGAATAACAGTTGTTTATTAGTACGTATAACAAGGCAAACAAACAACAACAGCAGCAACAACAAACAAAAGAAAATAGCCCAGAAAACACAACGAGCAGGCTCTTCCCTGCTCTTTAAGCAATTCCCCTTTGGTGCAGTTCCGGGCACAGCCAGCAGGGGCGCTGGTGGCTCCCGGCGGGCCGGGCGGCTGCGGTGACTCCCCCGGGGCTGCAGGGGGCGCTGTGGCGCGGGGAGCACGCGGCAATGGCGGCTCGGCCGAGACGGGAGGGGATGGAGGAGAGGCCGTGCTTCACAAACCCTGGGGCAGCTGATCCCAGTGCCCCTGCAGGACTCTGAGGAGCACCCAGCTGGAATGGCAGGAATGAGCAAAATCGAGGGGTGATTATGGAGATGTCAGAAACTCCAGAGGCAGAGCTACAGTGTAGCAGAGAAAACTGAAGCAGTAGTAAAGGAATGGTGGCGGCTGGGCCATGACAGCCCAGCTCACCAAGGCTGCAGAGAGATTCCCTTGGAGGGGGAAGGGGCTTGGGGACCCCAGGGTGCCTTGAGGCACCCCAGCCGATGGGAAAGGGTTCCCAGTCTGGTAAGGTATGGTGTTAATAATGTCCCAGTGCAATGGCCACTCTTACGAGCAGAGCTCCACTCACGGTAGAAAGCAGCAGAAGACACAACGCTGCAGTGGTGGTAAATTCTTCCCGCAGCAGCTGCAGCCTCTCTGCCATCCGAATGATGAGAGGAAACAGAAAGCTAGGACCTGCGCCCAACACCTCTTTCCCAGACCAAATCTCCCGGTATCTCTGCCCTTCCCAGAGANTATATGGGAAAATGAATAACAGTTGTTTATTAGTACGTATAACAAGGCAAACAAACAACAACAGCAGCAACAACAAACAAAAGAAAATAGCCCAGAAAACACAACGAGCAGGCTCTTCCCTGCTCTTTAAGCAATTCCCCTTTGGTGCAGTTCCGGGCACAGCCAGCAGGGGCGCTGGTGGCTCCCGGCGGGCCGGGCGGCTGCGGTGACTCCCCCGGGGCTGCAGGGGGCGCTGTGGCGCGGGGAGCACGCGGCAATGGCGGCTCGGCCGAGACGGGAGGGGATGGAGGAGAGGCCGTGCTTCACAAACCCTGGGGCAGCCGATCCCAGTGCCCCTGCAGGACTCTGAGGAGCACCCAGCTGGAATGGCAGGAATGAGCAAAATCGAGGGGTGATTATGGAGATGTCAGAAACTCCAGAGGCAGAGCTACAGTGTAGCAGAGAAAACTGAAGCAGTAGTAAAGGAATGGTGGCGGCTGGGCCATGACAGCCCAGCTCACCAAGGCTGCAGAGAGATTCCCTTGGAGGGGGAAGGGGCTTGGGGACCCCAGGGTGCCTTGAGGCACCCCAGCCGATGGGAAAGGGTTCCCAGTCTGGTAAGGTATGGTGTTAATAATGTCCCAGTGCAATGGCCACTCTTACGAGCAGAGCTCCACTCACGGTAGAAAGCAGCAGAAGACACAACGCTGCAGTGGTGGTAAATTCTTCCCGCAGCAGCTGCAGCCTCTCTGCCATCCGAATGATGAGAGGAAACAGAAAGCTAGGACCTGCGCCCAACACCTCTTTCCCAGACCAAATCTCCCGGTATCTCTGCCCTTCCCAGAGAATCCCCCGAGAGTAACTAGCTGCACTTCTCCCCTGAGGTGTGGGAACTTCTTTTGCCTCTCTTAAGTACTCGGTCTTTATTGTCTCTTAGCAACACATATGGGAGAAAATTCCCTGAGAGAAAGAAACAAAAGGAAGAAAACTAAACCCCAGCAGGCCTCCAGGCTGGGCACCAATGAAACCACTGATGATGTGTGAAGCGCAGATCTGCACTGCACTCAGCTGCTCCCACATCTCTGGCCCTTCAGATCAGTTCCCGGTTTTTAAAACGGTTGAGAACTGGCTTATAGGACCAGTTGGCTGTTTCGTAGTTTTACTACACTACATATACAATCTGAGTTTGGTATTGTTGCAGTTTTAAGTAGGGCAGAAACGTTTCACACTTTATAGAGTAATTACATGCATTTGGAAACTTAATGTGCCTTTCCATTATGAAGAATAAGTAAACTAAATATTTTCCTATAATCTGAAGAGTTATCAGTGCAGATTACAAGCTGATACTTCTCTTGAAAGCTGCATCTCAGCACCTTGCAAACACATTTTATTTTCATATACTACTTATTTGCAGTCATTCTACCTTACCTACGTGCTGATTTCCTTTTATCCATCAATTTATTCAAGTATTTATTACATAAAAATCCACTCTTTCCAAAAGGGAAACATGCTTGTTGGCTGGGGCTTCTTTAAAAGACATTTTGCATATCAACTGTTTCTGTGGTCCATTCAACAGGACTTCTGTTTTGTGTTGCAGGTGACTTTAATCCCAACCCATGACTCAGAAGTGATGAGGGAATGGTATCAGGAGACCCATGAGAAACAGCAGGATCTCAACATCATGGTTTTGGCAAGCAGCAGCACTGTTGTTATGCAAGATGAATCTTTTCCTGCATGCAAGATTGAACTGTAAGAACAAGACCATGCATCACAAGATTAAACTTTGTTTCCAGAAATTCTTCAATTTGAAAACACCTTTTCTGAAAATTCAACTCATCTATTTCAACTGCTGAACTATATATCTGCCAAATGCTATACTGTGTCACAGTGATGCAAGTCACTAATATTTTTCAGTCTTTGTTGGTTGCTAAGGGAAATAACAGTCTTCCCATAGTAGAGTACAAATTACTGCGAAAATACAGATCCTGTTGCATCTCCACTGAACATCTTGAAACCATGCACTAGCAACCCCAACTGACTTTTGCCAGGTAGAGGCATTTGCCCTCTAAAGAAACACAAAGAAAGAAAGAAAGAGAGAGGGGTAGGAGGAGAAAGTAGTAAATTATTAGGTCTGCATTAGTCTCATGGCAATAGATGTATCGCTTACTACAGTCAGCTTATGTTCTCACATAAGAAGAAAGTTTTAAATTTTTATCAATTTGAGCTATCACTATGGGGATCCTTTTTTTAAAGAATTAAGTTAGCTCAAAAATAAAAAGAAAGAGAACATGGCTAGGAAGGGATGTATGACCTAATCACTCATCAGCAGCTTTCCATTTTAATTTGAACTCTGCATACTGACACACTGTAACAATCATAGGCCAAATATGCATGTAGTCTGCACCCCATCCACAAATCTAAAACCTTTCTTACAACAATTCTGCATGTTGAGTTTTTCAAGAGGGTGCGGTCATGCTTCCAGCGATAGCCCACTCACTCCAGCCAGAACTGACCAGTCCACATGCTTGAACACCCACGTCCACTGTCGATTAACTGAAGCAAAATACCAAAGCAGTTGGGAATACATACAGTAGACAATTTGCCTTAGAAAGTGACTTGAATGTACAAAGAAACTTGATGAACTTATTTTTAATGTTGAGACAGCAAATTTATAAAACATCTGTGTAGGATCATAGTTACACCAGTAAAGAAGCGTGACTGTGCATGTGTGGTATTAGAAACTTACCTGACTGGTCAAATGGTTTGGTGCTATGAATTACATACCTTGGTTATGTGAACACTTCATTGATGCATCTGGACAGCTCAACCAGGCAAGACGAGCTTTTTTTTTTGAAGGCTCCTTTTGTACTGTGGAAGCGAGATTGAAGTGGTGTCCAGTATCAGAGTTACAAAACTTAGTGAAACATTCAGAATGATGGAAAAGGTTACCTGTGAGCCTGTACAGTATTCAGCCTTCCTTTGTCTTACCTGATTTTGTTTAATTTAAGAGTGAACATGGGAACAAATGTACAGAAGCCTTTCTTTTTAGTGCTGTGTGAACTTTTAATACATGATTTATAACAAACATTTTCATTTACAGGTAAAATGCAAAGAAAAATTTTTCAGGTGAAGGCATTCTTTTTAGTAGTTTTGTAAGATAAATGAGTAGTATTGTTTAAGATTCTAGAGAGAATGAATATTGAGGTAAGATTTATTGAAACAGTCAGCTTTTGATACCTTTTTGGGGAGAGGGGTATGGAAGGATACCCTCGTTGTAAAATTGTTCTGTTGATGATGGCAGAAAATGGGATTTGAGAAGTTGATTGCCCAATACTTAAAAGGTTGTAACCTACACTCTCAACCCTCACAAGACCTTGAAAAAGGATAGAACAAGCAATAAGCTAAAATAAGTCCCTTTTCTTCCTTTTTCCTTCCTTGCCTTTTCCTTCCCTCTTTCCTCCATCCCTTCCTTTCCTTTCCTTTCCTTTCCTTTCCTTTCCTTTCCTTTCCTTTCCTTTCCTTTCCTTTCCTTTCCTTTCCTTTCCTTTCCTTTCCTTTCCTTTCCTTTCCTTTCTTTCTTTCTTTTTTCCTTTCCTTTCCTTTCCTTTCCTTTCCTTTCCTTTCCTTTCCTTTCCTTTCCTTTCCTTTCCTTTCCTTTCCTTTCCTTTCCTTTCCTTTCCTTTCCTTTCCTTTCCTTTCCTTTCCTTTCCTTTCCTTTCCTTTCCTTTCCTTTCCTTTCCTTTCCTTTCCTTTCCTTTCCTTTCCTTTCCTTTCCTTTCCTTTCCTTTCCTTTCCGTCTCCCTTCTTTTCCTCCTCTAGACTGCTTGCAGAGGAACAGCACCACTGCTCTGTGATTTAAGAAGTTTGGATTTTTTAGTCTCTGAAGTTTTACCCCAATTAGAAAAATCTCGTTGCATTGCAGAAGGTCTGCAAATCTGAATTTAAGAAGGTGTAAAGGCCTCCAGCACAGAGTTATGTGCTGATTGTATGAATTACCATTATGGCTGGTATTAAGTTTTACTATGTAGTGAACTATGACCTCATTTTATTTTCTCTACTTATAATTTATTTCAATTTTATATTGTTAGGATATTTTTGTTTAATAGGTGTATGTTTGCACTCCTAATTTTATGAGGGTTTTTTAATACTGGTTTAGGGTCTTGTAAATGTGGGCTTCTCATGCCCATTTAATGCTGTGAATTAATGTTTGTCAGTGGTTGGGCTTTTGATTTTCTTTTTAATGTCTTCTCTTTTTTTTAGGTTTCTCTAGCAATGCTGTTTTATTTATTGCTATACCTTTTAAGTAGTTAAAAATAACTCAGAGTGACTATGGCACAAAAGGCAGATGGAAATGTATTG
>WAAE01003271.1:2490-22547 GCA_013400495.1 Nicator chloris
CCCACTGGTGCCCTGCTCGGGTGGGATCTGCACACACGGGGATGCTGGGGAGCAGCAGGTGTGGGGCACTGCTGGAAAACCTGCCCTTTCCATGCAGGAGGGTTTGCTGGAGCACAAATTCCCAACTGCACCTCTGTCCTGACCCAGACAGGACAGATGTGTTGTCCTGGCCCTTCAGGGGTCCCTCTGAGTGCACCACACATCTGCAGAGCTGCAGGGAAGGCCAGCTCCTCTCCCCCAAACCAGAGCTGTGCATTCCCCATCGCAGCCAGGGACACAGCAGGGAGCTGACAGACACAGAGCCCCAGGCAGGGACTGCACAGAGCTGTGTTGGCCGTGCAGATGTGCCAGCCCCAGCACAGATGGAGCCACACATGCACAGTGTCCTGGGCTGCCCTGCAGATGCTTCCTCTCCCTTGTTCACATGGCACTTCAGCATCCCCTGCTCTGGGCAGCTCCTGTCCCTTTGCAGGCCTTTCCCAGCATGATCACTCCTCAAAATCCAATTTCAACAGTATAGAGCAACAAAACCCACAGAAATATTGATTTTGTAGTCAGAACAAAGTTACTTAGGAAAGGAAAGTGAAAGCTGTGCACCTACAGGGGTCTCCTGACAAAGACAGCAGTTGTTACATCTCCAGATTCTTGGTCTTCTTCAGTTCTCTGCCTCAGCACTGCCATTTAAGCACTCACAGGCATTTGCTGAGGATTAATTCAGCTCCAGACACTCTCCTTGCCCTCTGCTTTGCCTGCAACCACCTACTAGCCAAAAGGACTACAAGCACACACAAAACATTCCACAGCCAGGTAAACAAACCACAGCCAGGTATTTGCAGAGCAGCTCCATCACAGCACCACGTGTGGGTTTAGCCCAAGCTTATTCACCACGAACAGAAAAACAAAAACTTGGACAAGTGGAACGCACTAGATCACAAGAGCCTGAGGACAAAACCAACCCAGGCCCATTGTAGAAACTTCAGAGGGAGAATGGTTTCCCAAACAAGGACACAATGAGTATGTGAGAGTACTGGAGAAGAAAATGAGGGCCCTTGGAAGGTATACTGAACTAACCTCTTCCCTTCAATGAAAAGCACCGAGATTTCATGCTAGGATCCTTCAGCAGCTAAGCTTTTCTAAACATTTTCAGGGACAGAGAGATGCTATTTTGAAAGACGCCTAGCAGGGTTTTCAGGAGACAAAGACAAAAGCTGAAGCCAGTGATGAGCAGTAAGTGTGTAATCCTGAGTCTGTGCTGCCCATCTGAATGTCAGCTGGTTGATGTACAGTTCTCCTCTGACATTTGGCTCTCAAGGCTGCCTGCCTGCTCCGTGCTCAAGCCACACATTTTTCAGCTAATCCTGATCTGTGCAGAAGTTTTATCAGGAGCTATTTAATAGCAATACTGCTACTAAAAACAAACCAAAAAATGAACAGCTGGAGCGTGACGTAGATAGATTTCCTTGCATGAAGGAATAAAGACAATCTGAGGGTGCACACGGCCCTTGAAAAGTTTTTCCACTGAAATGAGAGGTGCCAGGTTGTGCAGACCTTATTCTTAATGAGAAGAATTTACTTGGCTAAGCAGCCTGGAAAATCTCATCTTTTGGGGATCTGCTTTCAGTGTGAAGGCACTGCAAACATGCGGCAAAGAAGAAAACCCAGAAATATTAAATATTAACTAGATACTATTCAATTAAGGAAAGCTTTCACACAACCCATGATTTACACTGGAAAAGGACATGACTGTTATAAAGACAACCTCAGCATCCAGTGGCTCTGCAAGTGCAGGAATACACTCCACAGTCCCTTCTGCTCCAACCCAAAACACAGACTATTTCATCATTTCACATATGGATGTACCTACCTACAGAATACCCTGAGCACTGTGTCCCCAGTTAAAAAAAAACATGTAACAAAACCACAGAAACCTTCAGAAGTGCAGGCATTACATTTGGGTTGCAATTTAAAAGCTGGGAACTCAGGATGCCAGTCAACTACAACACCCAGCTCCCCACCCTTAGAAAGGTCAAAAGGTTGAAAGATAAATCTGATCAAAATGCTTTCCATCACAATATAGCTGGTTTTTCTCAGGCAGAGGACTCAGTGTGCCATAACCTTTTGGGCTTTGGCTCAGTATTCTCTCAAATGCCATTTCTGATAGGTTCTGTACAGTTTATTAGAGGGAGGGGTTTATTACTTCAGGGGGGACAGGATTATAAATCACCTCTCCATGACCACAGTGCCTCTTCAGCCAGCTCCCCCGTAAGAAGCCCATGACCCTGGAGTAAGGATGGAGTGACTGCTGGAGCCCCTGGCCACACACACCACCTTAGGTGGGGGATGGCAGGACCAGCTCCAACTGAGGCCACAGAGAACTCTTCACTGTCACCCAGTGTCCTTTTTCTGACAGCTCCCAGAGCCTGGGGGATTAAGAGGGTGAATAAAATCACCCAGCACACACGACACCCACAGGATCCACAGCAATGGATCTGTGAAAGGCCCTGAACACCACGTTCATACCCTAATTTTATCCTCACCCCCATCTCCCATAAATACCCAGAACCCTAAAACTGGGTCACTGCTGCCTGGAGGGTGGCAGGGGAAAATTCATAAATATTGATGCAGGGAAAAGAAATAAACTTTTATGGGAGGAGTGGGCTCTGCCTACCAAGCCCCAGGAGCCTCAGTGCCATCAGCATTTTGTGGTGCCAAACCATCATTTACAGGCTGAGTTTTCTGCCAACTCACCGGCCCTGTCAAAGCTTCCCATTTTCCATTTCAGCCCATTAATATCACGAGAAGTCAAGAGGCATCTTTGGCCTCAGCACCACTTCTGGAAAGGACTTGTACTCCCTCCAAAAGCTGCCTTTCCTGATGAGGCTGGGAGAGAAGATGCTCTTCACATGCCAGGAAAGCACAAACTCCTCCACCTCTGCCTCGAGTCCAGCACCAGTCAGCAGGATTTGTGTTTCAAAGCCATGTATTTTCAAGAGACATGGGTTTCTGATTCAGAAGAGCCTTCTAATAATGAACTGCATGGCCCATAGCTATTTTAGTTTGGTGGTTTTCAAATAGCACAAAAACTTCACGATAAATTATGTTCTTTAAATAACTTAGGGTGGGGAAAAATAATCACAACCAATTTCTCTGGTGCAAGGAAAAGCCTTCCAGTAAACACCCCCATCATAAAGGAGAGAAGAGTCAGAAAAGTTCTCCTCTACCACTAAAATTCAGGTTTTAGCACAGAGACAAAGAGCAGACAGCATGAGCTGAGCTCAGTACATCACTGATTATCTCCTCCAGAGAATAATGCAGCTTTCATATCAAGAACACACAGTTATAGGTCTCTGCAAGAAATTGCTCAGAAATACAATTAGCAGGTAATGTAATTGAACAAATATGTCTCATGGAAAGGACATAAACTTCCAATTAACCGGAGCCTGAACTGACTTTGTTGTTGATCACATTTCATAGAACCTTAACCAGCACATTTCAACAAACCCAGCCTCAAACTGAAGGGACACTCAAACATCAAACCTGCTGAGCCAAAGCCTGCACCCAACAGGAGCTTATGAACAGAAAGAAAAAGCTGCTTGCACATTTTGAGTTCAACATATCCTATCCAGCCTGTTGTTCTGATTCTCAAACAATTCTCGCTGCCATTCAAGCTATCCATAACTCGTTCCCTCAGCCCAGCCAGGAGAGCAGGGAAGTGCAGCTGGGGAGGCAGGAGGTGGCAGGAGACTGAAGGCAGCTGCCTGGCCCCTCAGAGCAGGGTCTGTGCCCTTGAAGGCAGGGATGGGGGCACCGGGAGGGCAGGGGCACCGGGAGCGCGGGGACGGGGGGCACCGGGAGGNCAGGAGAGCAGGGAAGTGCAGCTGGGGAGGCAGGAGGTGGCAGGAGACTGAAGGCAGCTGCCTGGCCCCTCAGAGCAGGGTCTGTGCCCTTGAAGGCAGGGATGGGGGCACCGGGAGTGCGGGGACGGGGGGCACCGGGAGGGCAGGCTCGTTACCCACCGTGCCTGCAGGCACCCCACGACAACGCCTGCAGACACCAAACCTGCGTGAATGCATCCACTGTCTGCACCAGTGAGTCCTCTCGACACCTCTGGTGCTTGCCAAAGAACCAAAGCGTCCAAAACGACGGCAAACTGCCTGCTGCTGTGCCACAGTAACAGCACCAACACACGGCCCCGCCACACGGCACCGACACACGGCCCACCGACACACGGCCCCCCGCCACACGGCCCACCGACACACGGCCCCGACACACGGCCCACCGACACACGGCCCACCGACACACGGCACCGCCACACGGCCCCGCCACACGGCATCGCCCAGCTCTGCACTCACGTGTCGCTGAGCTCCGCTGAAAGACACACAGACCCCGACCTGCTCCTTCAACCCAGAGGTCTGACTTCAGTCTAAACCAGGCCCTTATTTAAAGGTTTGCATACAGCTGGACATAATTAGTCAATTCAATCACCACCCAGCACCATGATGGGTTAATTACCAGCACCACTGCTTGCTTTCACAGGTGCAGATATTTCCAAATCTGGTGGCAATGCTGTGAGACTGTGCTTACAGATCCTTGCGCTCAGCACCCATGAGAAAATTCACATCACTGCAACTGCAAAATCAGCTGCAGTTCCAGAATGAAAGCCACACTTCTGGGCTCTGAATTATCCTCCCTTGGTTCTGAAAGCGAGGGCCAGCAGTCCGAGGAGGAAAACATCACGGCTACAACAACTGAAACCAAAGTGAACAACTGGCATTCGAATGCCTCCACTCTCACAAGAAAAACACCTCCTTGGAGCAATCAGTAGGTGTCACGTCCCCTCAAACTGGCAGCTTTCTGCACGGCCACGCCACAGCACTGTGCCCAGCAGAAACCCAATGCTGCAGGGCCAGCCCCACTCCCCAACACCCACCTCTCCTCAAAGCCTCTCAGGTTTGTAAAACCACAGACAGATTAATAACATTGACCAAGGATGGAGAAGGACTAAAATAGCTTGCTTTCTCTCTAAAGCCACTGGCAAAAATCAAAGCAATTAAAATCATGATCTGAGTCAGTTTTAGACGATTGTTGGCACCTCGGGCAAAATGCCGTGCGAGCAGAGCTGCAGTTGGTTTCCAATTTAGCTGTCAGTGCGACAAGGGAAGGGGCTCCAGGAGATGAAAGAAGCATTAATAATAACAGAGACAAAGATGAGAGCTCGGTCCACACCACGGGCACAGGATTTGCATCAACTTCCCCTGCCTATCTGACAGCAAGCCTGGCCCAGGGCAAGCATAAAACCAGGAAGCAAAGAGGGAAACTTGAAGGGAAGCAAAAAAAACAACGAAACCAAAAATGGTGTGCAGACACACAGTCAATAAAGAATTTTTACAAAGCAGTTTAAACCAAACGTTGCCAGAAAAAAATGTTTTCAATGAGCAGGTGGCAAAAGCACCTTGCAGACCACAATGGATGCTTCAAGCCCTGCCACCTGAGCCAGCAGACAGGGAAGGCTGGGATCATCAACACCCAAACCGACAGAAAGAACCCACTGGGCTGGTACCTGGCACACCAAACCATGGGGTCAGGACACCCTGTGTATCTGTTTGTCCTCTACGTTAGAGAATCACCTCAGCTGGCTTCGCCCAGGACAACAGGGTGCAGGGACAGCAGCAGCATTTGCCAGAGGCTGGAGGGGAGAACGTAATAACCAACGAAACACCTCAGTGTCGATGGTGACTGGTGCCCAAGGAGCAGCAGCACACAATGATGGTGCCAGCAGGGGTTAGCAGCAAAGGGAGGAGGCTGTGCCGCGGCTCCTGGTGGATTCCAGGGACAGGACAGCACGGCAGCTGGGAAGCTGCTGTGTGCACTCCCACACCAGCACCGAGGCTGCTGCAGTGTCAGAGCCCAGGGCACTCCTCTGACTGCCCTGGAGGGTCTGAGATCCTGGCAGGGCTCAGGGACCCCCCTGCACAGAGCCCAGACAGACACTGTCCTGGATCTCGGTCCATGGGAGAGCTTTCAGCTTGGGAAATGAATGACAAGTCACGAGAATGTAACAAAAATAATAGTTAGTAACAGTAGTTAAATGATCACGGGGTGCAAATGTAGAATATTGGGGTTTTTAGAAAGGGGTCAGAAGAAAACCATGGAGGACCTGGGTGTGGTCCTTGTCCTTTTTGTCCTTCTTCTTGTCACCCATTTCTCTGCTGTGGTGGCTCACAGGGNCTCACTGCAACAAGACCTTGGCAGGGCACAGAAAGAATTTGTAGATAAGAAATAATAAACCACCAAGAGAAAACCTGAAATGGTGGCTTTTGACTCTTCTTGTGCTTCAGCACTAGGCATTCAGAGAAAAAAGAGACTCTCATCTGACGTGTCTTGGGAAACACAAACCCGAGACTGCAGGGGCAGGCGAGTCAAGCCAGCCTGCAGAGGTGAGGCCATCCAAGCAGCCCCAGGGAGTGCTGAGCGGGGAGAGTGGCCTGTCCTGTGTCCCTCCAGCAGCTCCTGGGTGGTGGCCAGAGCCCTGTGGGGTGGCTGCAGCAATGGTGACGCGGGGTAAATGCAGGGGGCAGGACACGGCTGCAGGGCAGCAAACTGCTCTCTGCAGGTGTGCCTTTACCACAGACACCAACACCAGGGCACCTCTGTGCCCAAGGCAGCGTGGAGGTTGTGCAAGGGACCTGGCAGCAGCAGAGTGCCACTCGCACCAGGAGCACGTCAGGGGGCATCAGCCACGGGGCACCGAGCTGGGCTGGGCCACCAAGCCACAGCCACAGGATAAACACACAACAGAGCTGTTCTGACAGCCCGTGACCCCTGACAGAGGCACTGCAAATCTAAAAAAACCCCAAATGAGCGAACAACAACAACAACAACAACACCACCCTAGGACAGAAGCTAAAAATAGGATTCAGCAACGCTGCTGTTCAGCAGGTCCTCCCCTGTGCCTGAGAGGGGGGAGCTTGCAGGGAGCAATACCTGCCCTCACTTCGGATTCAGCATCGCAAACAACTCGGCGAGTCCCAAGAGGTCACACGTGCCTTGAGCCAAGCTATCATTTTTCTGGGGAGGAAAAACAAGAGCAAGAAACTATGACAACTCTAAAAATACCATGGAGAGGTGAACTGGAAGGCTGGGTCCGTGGCAGGGGCTGGCACCACTCCTCACACACCCATCGCCCCTTCTGGGGTAAGGGAGGAGCTTTTCTCTGCAGGAAAGCCTGGCAAGGTGCTCACTCCCTTTGAGCTGCACCCTCCAGTGCTTCAGGCTGATCTGAAGTCGGTCCTCATGGTTTATGAGGCACTTAGAGGAGCACAGGAAGGATTGACATGTTTGTCATCCCAGCTTGTGGGGACAGCACCCCACAGAGGAACTGAAAAGGGACCAGTTTCCAGTTTCCAGCCAAGGCGCAGGAAATAATTAATCAGTGAACTACATTAGCCTGCTGAAAGAGGTGGACAACTGACAGTGTTTGCATTTTGAGATTCCCATCCTCGACCTCCCTTCCAGGCAAAGTGAAAAGGACGGAGACATGGCGTGTTTCCAAAAGGACAAGGTGAAAAAAGATTAACCTGGACACGGGCACAGAGGAGTGTTTAACAGCACAGCACCCAGAGAAAAGCCTGTCACTACACAAGATGGGAATTCAGCTACCACCACACCAAAAGCATCAAAAGCAACTTCATCACTTCATCACGTTTTGCTCTTCTGCTTTAAAACCCGTCCCACGCCTCCCTCATTTGTCTGCACGTCCTGATCAATTACCTCACATCAAAGCCTTGTTACACACACACGCAAGTTTTAATTGATTTACTCAAGTCAGCGAGCAAGGAATAAATTACATGGTGGGAAAGCAAGCTGGGCACACTAGGGCAGCCACATTCACGAGCTCCCAAAGAAAGGCAGCTCTGGTTTGTTGGATCTCAAACTGCCCGGTGCTCCGAGAGCTGTGCTAGCCCAGATGATCAGCAGCCAGCCCAAAGCCTCAAAGTGCCCGGGCTCCAAGAGCTGTGCTAGCCCAGCTGATCAGCAGCCAGCCCAAAGCCTCAAAGTGCCCGGTGCTCTGAGAGCTGTGCTAGCCCAGCTGATCAGCAGCCAGCCCAAAGCCTCAAACTGCCTGGGCTCTGAGAGCTGTGCTAGCCCAGCTGATCAGCAGCCAGCCCAAAGCCTCAAAGTGCCCGGTGCTCCGAGAGCTGTGCTAGCCCAGCTGATCAGCAGCCAGCCCAAAGCCTCAAAGTGCCCGGGCTCCGAGAGCTGTGCTAGCCCAGCTGATCAGCAGCCAGCCCAAAGCCTCAAAGTGCCCGGGCTCCGAGAGCTGTGCTAGCCCAGCTGATCAGCAGCCAGCCCAAAGCCTCAAAGTGCCCGGGCTCCGAGAGCTGTGCTAGCCCAGCTGATCAGCAGCCAGCCCAGGGCTGCTTTACATCTCTGCAGCCAGGTAGTGAGCCTGCAAGTGCACTCATGCTGCACAGAAAGAGCTTGTTCACGTGGCAATAAACTTTCACTGGCCACAGCAGTGTCAGCCAGAACTCATACAGCATCAGCCCTTCTCTCCACCCAGAAAAACACTGAGACATCACACAGCACACTGCAGAGCTGAACACCAGATAAAATGCACATCTAACATTGCCATGCTTTGTGCCGGTATTCTGAGTGGGTCCAAAACTGATGCCAGCACCTTTTAAAGACTCTTCATTCACACCGTATTTACCAGGGTGTTAATGGTCCTTCAAGAGCTTTGAGTCAATAATCCTTATGGTTGTGAATAAAGGTAAAACATAAATAACAAACAGGTAAAGGAAGATAATGCAAGAGACTGAATGATACAGCATAATTCCCAAAGCCAAATTTTGAAGCACAAACAACCAAAACACAGCAGAACTGGAGAGGCAGCAGCTGCCTTCAAGGACACCCAGCACAGGACAGGGTAAAACTTCAAACCACACTGTTTCAGCTCACAGCATCTTCCAGGCAATCTTTGAGGACACAAGCTAAACACGGGATTCTGCTCCCTTTCATTCACCAACAAGGTTTTCTGTTTTCTGCAACATCAGATTTCAGGAACCAAATCTGCTTCTCTTACATGGTTCAGTCTCTCAAACTTGCTGGAACTACCATGGCAATTCCCTGCACACACACAAATCCCATACTGCAGAATCAAGGCTCCAAATTGCAGCTTATGCTAGCAATCTTCAGGCTTATCTTAGAACATTGATTCAACCCCCACACACACACATACACCCTTTTTATAAAGAAAAAACCTGGGAAAAAGAGCAAATATTTAAAATATTCATCACAGCAGCGGTCAGCACTGTGAAATGCAAAGCATATCACACTTCCCCTGAGGATTTGATTCAGCGAGGCTGATACTGAGCAGCACAAATCATGTTTCAGTCTAACCTGACAGGTCAGTGCTGGCTCAGGTTCTGTTCTTTGTAAGGTGCCACCCAAATAAACACCGAGGAGCTGTCCAAGTCTCTTACCAGTAGTTATT
Organism: Nicator chloris; assembly: GCA_013400495.1. Lineage (NCBI taxonomy): Eukaryota > Metazoa > Chordata > Aves > Passeriformes > Pycnonotidae > Nicator > Nicator chloris. The sequence continues at coordinate 11,987 of WAAE01003271.1, forward strand.
GCAACCCATCCCATGCACAGGGACAGTTTAAAATGCTTACAGCAGCCATCAGAACAGTAATCAGAGATCTGGCTGAGGAGGCAAAAGCCCTTTAAGAAAAGCCATATGAAAGAACAGGGTTTCCCACCGAGTGCAAGAATTAAGGATGAATTAACAGCAATGATCTTGAGCTTTATGAGAGAGGAGCAGTGCTTATCCCCTCTCCGTGACAGAGGCACTGCCTGGCAAACAGCTCTCCCAACCACAGCATCAAAGTCTACTGGGTTTTCTTCATTTCTTTTATAAGCCTTTTGTCACCCACTCACACTTCCCCACACACCCTCAGTCTCCTCCTGAAACACATTTAAGGTAAGAATTTGTGACCGTGGGAACGTGGCATGACAAGAATATCCAGCACTCACTGCTAGGGGCCAAAGCAGAGCGCTAACAGGTTCTGGGGAAATGGAAAGTAGAGATGTTTGGCACCTTGCAGGACAGATTGTCAAGTCTTTTCTGCACCATTTCGGGCTGTCAAACCCGTGTGCTTCCAGTGCACTCTGATATTACTACGAGTTATGGCCATAAAGCTCCTCTTCCATTACATTCTTCAGCTTCCTTGTGCTCTCCAGAGATTTTTCAACGCTAATTTTCCATCGTTCAAAGTCTCACAGAATTTGCTTTCTCCACACTTTCTCCCCCTTCCATTCTCAGCCTGGCACCTCTTATTCATTCCACAAAGCAATTTCAAGTTCATCCTTCATGATCAAATGTGGAGTGAAGTGAAAACCAGATACTTCAGAGCAAAAGGCACAGCCCCCCCACCTCGCTACTGAGCTTCCTGCCATCCTCCACACCACTGACTCCAAACCCTGCTCTTTTCAGCTGCTGTATAGTTCAAAATCTCTGCCTAGCATTGTTCAGAAGTGCCTCATTTTTCTGATCATACTCCAAAGTCTTGCGCAAACATCTCCGTTTTGACGGGAGGCCTTTTCAGACCAAGGGTGGAACGAGGACAGGGATGGAAAACCTGACAGGTCTTTTTCCTTAAAATAGCTCCAGTGTGACTATTTTTCCCGAGTAACCTCAAAGCAATTTTGTTTAAGTCCCAGTGGGAGAACAAATTCAGAATTTTAGACCCTGAAAGTTGCCATGAAAGGAGCTGACAACATTCACAGCTCTGCATAATTCTTTTCTCCTCTACATTCGTTAATTGCTGCCACTTAAATTAAGCATCCCTAAACAAGAGCATCTACTGCTCTTAAATGAGCTACTAGGAAAAAGTACAAGTTCCTCTTTCTCGTGTCTTCCATGCTGCTCTCTCCTTGTACAGGAGTTCCTGGATCACCACCTATAAAGCTGTCACTCCTCTCATCACCTGCTAACGGGACACCCCTCAGGAAAAGACTGTTAATTACACTAATTAATTCCCAACGTCCCAGAAATCACGTGATAGAAATTCCTCCCAAAGACGCAATTATACAAACAGAACGCGAAAACTCGGGTTTGCACTGATAATCTGAAAAGAAAAAAACAACCAAACCAAACGACAAAGCCAACCCCAACACAAACAGCCCAACCCCTCTTGCAGCCAAAGAAACCAAATGCACTGCTCTGCAGTGGCCAAGTGACACAGCTCTGTGTGGAACACGGCCAGGCACCAAAGCAGACATCCTTTATCAGCCTCCCTGGCCAGGCAGTGTCCTGAGCTTGGAGTGTGTCTGAAACACGTCACACTTCACCCCAGAAATCTTTTTTCAGCTGGAGTCAGACTCCTGACTTGCTCTGCTGCTGCAGGTGATCCAGAAGAGCCTTGCCATTTGATCCCTTTTGCCTTATTCACTTTGAGCACCTTTTATTGAGTTCTGCCCAAACAAATGAAAAGCCAATATCCTTTCCTCAGAAAGCAAACACGGGGCAGAGCGGGGGGAAGACAAGAGCAGCAGATGAAAGTCACTCCAGTCTCCTTGCCCAATCACTTGAAAGCAGCCAGCTATTTTTGGCAGTCTCTGAACGTTCAGTCACTGGTATGCAAGAGGAGAAGCACACGTAGAGCAGAGCACATGACAAACCTGCACTGATTGTACACCAGCGTGGCTGCACGGCCTCTCTCCTCCTTCCAGCAGCACAGGGAACACCTCGACAGCTGCACGGCCTAGGAAGGAGCACCTGCACTTTGTCATGGCCTCAAGCAACTACAAATCAAGATTCCCTTAGGAAATGCATACCCCTGTAATTCCCACCAATACTCCAACTCCAAAAACACCTCCACGTCTTTATTTTACTTTCGTGGATCAGGTATTCCAGCACCCCACAAGAAGTGACAACACCTTGCAGTGACAATTGGGTCCATCCTAGTTGTGTATTCTCCTGCAGCAGTGGGAGGAACAAGGTGTCAGTGCCAGCAGGTCAGATAACGTGATGGTGGATATTGGTAGAGCTGGGTATAATGACTCTGAAAACATTTCTCATTTTCCAGGCAGTCCTGTAGCACAACCTGGGCAAACTGAGATGTAAGAACAACAGCAGAGTGTCACGTGTGCACTGAACATGAAAGACAGCTGCACAGAACTCCCCAGCAGGTGTAAAACCCAAAGGACAAATGCTCCTGTGTAAGCAATTTGACAGCACACTGACAATGTCTGGAAGTAAATCCAGCCTCAGCTCCTTGAACACTGTGGCCAGTACCAGTGAGCTACTTAGGAGACAGAGGGGAGAAGAAAGGCACCTACCATCTTCTTGGGAACTGCTGCAAGATGGCTGAGAGAACCAAATCCAAAGAAATCTCTGTCCCCTCGTGTGCCTGCTGGGCAGGTGAGAGTGTGCTGGGCTGGGTGTGAGCAGAGCTGTGCTGTGGATGACCTGGAGCTCAGTCTGCACTGCTCCCTCCTCCTGCTGCCTGTCTCCCCTGCCTCTCTCTCCTACCTTTCCCCTTCGGTTCTTTCACATTTTCTTTCTATTGTATCTTTCCATTTTATGCAAGAAAAAATGCCCCACGCTTTTCCCTTCATTTAATGAAAACCTGAAACTTCTAAAATTTGAGCAAAAAGCCACCTGCACCAGAAGAGGAAAAACTCTGAAAATTCCTGATTGCCCTTTCCTGGAGGCATTCAAAAGCTGTCTGGACACAGTCCTGAGTGATGTGCTCAGGAGATCCCGCTTCAGCAGCAGGAGGAGCTCCAGTGCTCCTCCCAGTGAGGACCATTCTGTGATTCCATACACAGAATGAACAGAAAAATAAAACAATCAGATGAGTGCTGGTTACCACTGTTGAATAAACAGGCTGTGGGGGCAAGAAAAGTGGCTCAGAACTCCCAAACTCCTCTAACTGAACACAGTGGCCAAAGCCTGTGTGAAGGCACTGGAAGCATGGAGCTGACGGCTGTCAACTGTGCTGGGCAGCCCCTGGGGAAGCCACCAGCACGTGGGGACGGTCACCTGCGGCCAGGAGAGAGGGGGAACTGCCCAACTCCTGCCCAGGGAGCAGGGGAAGTCACCTGTCACCTTGGTCAGCAGAGGCTGGCCCAGCCACCGGCCCTGCTGTCCCCATCACTGCGCTGAGCCATGTGTCACCGCCCAGGGCTCGTCCCCAGGGGCCTCTGTGAGGTGACAACAGGCCTGCCCCAAGAGGCTGCCAGCACGTCCCAGGTGGTTCCAGAAGGCTCCACAAAGGCCTGAGCGATCCTGGCAGCAAACACCTCGGTGTGTTCTCAGGGGAAGGAGGAGGCAGAAGATCAGCAGGCGATCAGATGGGGACTGGGCTGGTGCTGGTGAAATCCCCCCTCTGGGACGTGGGATGTCAGTGCCAGCCACCACAGCCCGCAGGAACAGGGACACAGAACCCCAGCAGGGCAGGGCAGCACTGCTGCTGCATCCCCCGTGCTGAGCAGAGGTGAAGCTGTCACTTTACAAAGTGACACCCAGAGCAAACGCCTGAGAACACCCAGGTCAGAGGAGGATCACGTGATGCCCACCTCTGATGTGACCCTAACACAGGAGAGTCACCCTAAATTGGGTGGTAACTAAAAGCACAGGTTTCAAAGGCATCAAGCACTTGTTAAACAGTCTATTCTTAAAGCCTTATATCAGTTATGTCAAGCTCCAGCTTTTGAAAAGCATCTAGAGATTCCCTGGGCCACAGAGCAGTGATGTCTCTAAATACACCTTCACTTCAGCTACAAGCACAACCAGTGTCACAGGTAACGAAGCACCACTAGTTCAGATTCAGTCAGTCTGGAACTGTGTACATGTAATGCAGCCCAGATCAATGGCAACTCGGCTGCTATTTCAGGAATATCTCTGCTTCCCACTTCATTTCTGTCCTCTGCTCCCTCCCACCTCCCAGTGATGCTCTAATTATTCAAACGACGTAAGCAGTGTTCAATCCATGCCAGCCCTTTCTTCCTTTAGCGCTGACCTTGCCTTATACATCACTCTCACAAAACTAATTAAGTGGAGAACAGGCTCACTTTACACTCTCTTCATGAAAAGAACTGAATTGTTACCTGCCTGAGGGTGCAACTCAAATTATTTTCGCCTTCATTTCACTCAGCAACACAATATAAATATTGAGCACAAAACCAGACCAGCCAATTCAAGGAAACCCTTTACCCAAGATACTACACACAAAAAGAAAAGGATTCTTGTAAATAACACATGACAGTTGTCTCATTTTGGTTTTTAACATACATTCTCATGTAAGCTTGACCAAGACATACTTTGGGAAAAGCAGGGAATTTTGTTAGGTCGAATGCTGTAGTTGAGGAAAGGAAAACAGTTTGGGCTACACAAGCCCTAGAGCCAGGCTTAGCTAAGAGGGACAGGAGTGGCTAAGAGACCTGCAGTCCCACAGAGGAGATCTGGAACCACGGAACCTGTGAGAGCATCCAGCCACCAACAGGGCAATTCCCCTCCAACACACACCAACACAAAAATCCTGGTCTGAAAACGCTCAGCTCGAGGTTGTCTAGGATGTGAGGCTTGTCCTCCTAAGAGGTACAAATGTTTTGTTTGTACACAGGACACCTCCAGATTGACAGAGGGTTTTATAAAAGCATGGATTCACCGCCTGCAGGAGATTGAGGAACAGGACTTGCCCTGCCTTGGCTCCTGAGGACGTGGCTCATACAAGTCTGGAGCCGTGTCTTCTCCAACACACCACAGCACTGACACACACCGAGGGACAGAAGCAGAAAATGAACATTCACTGACCCAAGGCTACCCTGCAGCACTCAATTCCCAAAGCACGGGGGTAGGACCAGTGCCTTGCAGGAAATCCCAGTAAATGGCACAAACACAATTAATGACAAGTCTCCGGTGTGCTGTGGGTGGCCACAGACCAGAGATGCCAGAAGCCTGAGCCACGGAAATTCTGCTGTGGCTGCTGGTGCTCCTCCCTTTGCAGTGCCCTGCAATGCCCTGTGGGGCTACTCATCCTCCAGGCTTCATCTGCCTGCGAGTTCTTCCTTTGAAGATGAGATTTGGCATCTGCCAAGAAGCAACTAGCATGAAGTTTTCCTCTAGAAGCAAAAAAAAAAAGGATGACTTTTACTGCCTTCTGTACAACAGGAGTTCTTGGCACGGACAGCAGCCACACAAGAACCAACACTGCAACAAACCCCAGAGTGTGGAGCTTGTCCCCGAAAATCCTGCCTTGCTGTGGATTTCCTCAACACTGCAAATCATTGAAGAGCATCAGCACCAATGTGCTGGCATTTTGATCTCAAGACTGCTTCCACTTTGTAGTTGCTGACGTTTTACCAACATATGTGAGGGGCTACTGTCTTGGGATTGAGAGGGAAGGATGTTTCTTTTATAAAGAGTTCCTGTCGTTTGTGGTTCCAAAGCCAGTCCCAGATAATGAGTCATAACAGGAGGTAGTTACTGTAAATATTCCAAGATGGGCACATTAACAACCACCCACTAATCAGAGGCAATGCCACAGGCAGACACAGAGAACTCCCACTGCTGTCAGTGGCAGTTTGGAATGATCAGGCCCTCAGCCAAGCACTGAGTATCTATTGTGACCTGCAGCACTAATGCCCAGGATGGGATGGGTCATGGCCCAGATTTTGGCTGTTGCTTTCCAGTGGGCGATGCAGGCATCTATCCCAAGTGAAATCTGCAGTCTCAGACTGGAGGCTCAGAGATTTCCACTGCGAAGTGAACAAAACCATTGTGTTTAAAACCCGCTCTCTGGGGTCATTAAATGTTTATAATACAAACACAAGTCCTGATGTGGAAGTCAATAGCACCAATTGACCACAAAAAGACTCAATCTGCTGCTGGCAAACATCTGCCTGAACAGATCCTCAAGTTCATATCCTAAACCGCAGCTGCTGCTGAAGTTTGGTGGGGCTTTCGGTCTGAAATGCAAAAGAACTGGCAAAAAAATTCTGCCAAAAAGACAAAGAAATGCCCTGCCTGTGCCCTGAGCTGGCCAAGCAGCACTTGAGGCAGTTAGCACCCTGCTCCCTTCCCCCTTCTCACCCAGGGCTGCACTTGCTGCTAATTTTGATTCCGTGGACTCAGACCAAGACGTGGTCAGCTTACATGCTGCTCCTCTCCAGTCCCTGAAGAAAGTTACTTTCTCATGATTCAGTACTATAGAAATATAACTGTTGAGATCAGCTTCTTTATTTCTGTCAGCTTTTCTCCAGACCTTTCAATCATAAGCTGCATTATCCTATATTCCCATAAAGCCAGGAAAAGCAGTAATAGATACCTCAAAATTCTGACTTCTATTTTTCCTGCCAAGTGATTTCTCTAAGTGCTTTGTTTTCTGCTGTCACTGAATCAGAACAGTACCTGTACTTCCAAAGTCTTCACTGTTACTGTCACTGTTTCAATACACTCTTCTCAGATTAGAAGCTTTCAGCTTCAAAAATGCTCCTATTTTGCTTTCTGCAGAAGAAAATACACTCTGCATTTTCTCAGTGCTTATGGCTGAGGTTATCACACTTTTGGACAAAAGCTATCCAAGTTGCTTGTGGTGACAGCACAGTGACAGGAAAAGATCCCCCTGCATCTGCTTTGATGGGGAAGCCAGTAGTACATAATCCCCTTCGTAAGAAGGAAAACCAATGCAGATGAATCCATTGCTCAGATTCAGTTTGAGACTCTCTGCTCCAGCCCTTGACTTTGCTCCGAGGAGCCTCACAAATGGCACAGCAGCCTCTGGAAAGAGCCTGGCTGTAATAGCAGCCAGCAGGAGCTCTCTAAGGCCCAGGCCCAAAGCACAGGGCTTTCAGCACATCTCAGCTCCCTTTCCAATGCCCAACATCCTCCTACTGCCCCACAGGTCTCCCCCAAAGAAAAGACAAAAGATATTTCATTCTAAACAGGTTATGTTGGTACAGCCCCGAGGACCGATGGGGACACTCGATGTGCTGTGCCCAACGTGCAAGGCAAAAACTTCTGGGGAAAGTGCCCAGCCCTGGCACACCCAGGGCTCTCTGCACAGCAGCTCCGTGACAGGACAAGAGCCTGCCTTCCCAGCAGCCTGTCCCCTGTCCCCTGTCCCCCCAGCGGGGGGGAACTGCTCTGCTCTGCTCTGCTGGGAGTGCAGGGGAGCTGATCCCAAACACCAGTGAAGTGTGCTGTGAATGCAGGGGAGCTGCTCCCAAACACCAGTGACCAGTGACCAGTGCTGGGAATGCAGGGGAGCTGCTCCCAAACACCAGTGACCAGTGCTGGGAATGCAGGGGAGCTGATCCCAACCACCAGTGACCAGTGCTGTGCTGGGAATGCAGGGGAGCTGCTCCCAAACACCAGTGACCAGTGCTGTGCTGGGAATGCAGGGGAGCTGCTCCCAAACACCAGTGACCACTGTGGAATGCTGAGCTGTTCTCCAATCCTCACATTCCTGCCCACCCTGGGCACAGGGCACCGTGAGGAGAACAGGGACACCTGCCCCATGACAAAGCCAGCCCAGAGGGGACAGGCTGCTCTCTGGAACCAGCTGTTGGCTACCCCAAAGAGCCTCCAGGCACCCTGGAGCAGCAGCAGCACTGCCCATCTGCCTTTGGGAAGCAGCTGGGAGGATACCTGGGCTCCCAGCACCCTGTACCTGCCCAGCTCTCACACAGTCTGCAAAAACCAGGGGGAGGGGAAATCAATGCCATAACCTGCCAGAATCTTACAGGCACACACTCACAGTTAATGCAGCATCTCGCAGAAAGTTCAGGTGCACATCCCTGACTTCATCCTGTTAATCCATGAGCTTTATTGAAGATTAGGAGAGAGAATTCTCAAACGTCCACAGCCGCTTTTAAAGGCAAGCAGGTATTGAGCAAACACAGTCATCACTGCGTGTTCCAGGCAGGGCTTACAAGTGGGACCAACACACTCCAAGGCAAGCAGTTACTTTCCTCTTTGGCTTCAGGAAAAAGTGAAAAACCGCAACTCTTTAATTAAATACAGACTTGATACTTCTGTAACACCTGCAGAACTCCACTGGCACCACCACAGACTTTACAAAGTGGTAATTAAACTGCAAACAACCACTGCAAGGCAGTTAAGCATTTGCTGTGGATCGTGCTTATTCCCACCCAGGTCCACAGCCTTTCTAAGCTCTGTATAAACCGGTTTTTTCTAAAAGGAACCACCCCAAAAGCTGATTGAAGAAAGTGTCATTCAACAATTCACACAGCACAGCTCCTACCTCTGGCTGAACATGGCCCTCCCCAAATTCTCTAGAGAACCACGGCCAAGTCTCACCTCATGCATGGCCCTGCAATGCCTAAGACAAGCTTCAGGAGTAAGAAAAGCTGACGCTGCTCTCACTGAGAAGCATTTCATGTTTATTAGGCAAACACAAGCCTGGGAGCCCTGCATTTACAGCAGGTATTCAAACTGCATCATGTTACCTTACACGATGGGGGTACATGAACTATCAGCACAATAAAGTTCTCGTATATAAAACACGATTATGTTGTTCCTGGAAAGAGGGGTTAACTAACTCAGAAACACAGAGCTTTCTCTCAGGACTCCAGTGCCTCAGTACAGCTGCAGAAAAATGCAGGAAATGGTATCCCAGCCTTTCCAGCCAAATTACTGTATTATTGTATTAAAAAAACCCCAACCAAACCAAAAATCTAACAAAAACCCCACCCATCACTGCCTGGATTTAGTAAGGCTACAGCCAAATTAAACACTCCCATTTAAGAGTATTAACTCTTACAATCACCAAAAGAGAATTCAGGTGGTTCAGAGGAAAAAAAAAACCATTTCCTATTTTTGTCTACAACTCAAGAGGCTAAAGATAACCACGCAGCTTGTACAAGAACTAGTAAATATTAACTCCTTCTCAGCATCCCCGGAGCCTCTCTAAAAGGCATTTCCCAGGTGCTAACCGTGACTCACAAACCCCCTCACACACGTACCGGCTCCTCCTGCTGTACCTAGAACTGCCTCTTCACTTGGTGAGAAATGAAAGTTTTTCTCGGAGCTCAGGGAGCGTAGCAGCGTCTCCTGGAAGCAGAGTATCAGCACCAACTGCTTTTCCTGCGAGCCTCCCAATATTCACCTTCTGGTACCCTGTCAGCACTGACATCACGGCCTCGCACGTCTCAGGCATCACTCATTGACTCATTAACAGAGATACAAATGCCTTTGTCCCACTGCTCTGAAATGTGCCCAAGCCCGTACACAGGCAATTTCAGACGTGAACTATGTCATTCAAACTTGCAATCGTAGCACAAAATGGAATATGTAAGCTTGATTTTAAAAATAAGCTTTCAGGCAAGCACAGCACAAGTATGGCAATTTTTGTTTACTGTTATAACAGTTCTAAATCACGCAAAACAATTCCTCAGAAAGGCGGGAATCTTTTGTTCTGCACTGCTTAATAAATTACTTCAAGTGCGATATAGTGAATAAGGCCACCATAAAAGAAAATCAAAACCAACTCAGCTTCAAAGAATATAATGTAAAGGCAAAGCATATTTAGCTAGGGAAAAGGAAGGTTTTGCAATGCATCTGAGTAGTGAAGTTGACTGTGTTGCTGAGAAAAAAACGTGATGCAAACGCTAAGGTTCTGGACATAAGACAGAACATAGTAGGAATGGGAAAAACAGGTGGGAAAAATACATTAAAAAAATAAATAAAAAGCTCTCCAAAGTGTTAAATATAAACTTTCAAAATCATGAAACCAAAAAACTTTTTATCACGAACACAAAGGTTGAAATGTTTTGATTCGGCCCCTCAGGCTGCTAAAAAAGTAAACGACAGGGAAGTGTCCCACTCCATTTTCTAGAACTAGCAAATAAGGAGTAGTGTTTGGTCCTTCGGGGTGGCCCGGCCCACAGCCCCCCCGGGCCCCCGGCCGGGCATCCCCACCCCGGCTGTGCGGGGAGCACCGGGGTCACCGGCCCGAGGGCCACCGAGCCCCGCAGCGCGACCGGGGATGCACGCCGGGCGCACCGCCACCTGTGCGACCCCGGGCGGGCACTGCGCCCGGCCCCGCACCCGCCAGGGACCCCGGCAGGAACCCCTCTACCCCGGCACGGACCCCCGTACCCCGGTGGGGACCCCTCTACCCCGGCAGGGACCCCTCTACCCCGGCAGGAACCCCTCTACCCCGGCA